>CM036620.1:16007676-16027509 GCA_020746105.1 Trogon surrucura
AGCAGCATGTAGCCTTGTCAGAAATTATTCTGCAAGGAGCACGCTTGCTGGTAGTCGTGTTGCAGGGACTTAATCTTCCCTAAACATAGATACTGATAGCTGAGGTGGCTGTGGATACAGATCCTATGGTTATCTATAGATGTTGATAGCTGTAAAGTGATCCCCCAGCCAAACAGGACACGTGGAAAAAACAAAGCTGAGGTTACTCACTTCAGCCTATGGTCTGCATTTCCTGATGAGTGCAGCTTGCTGAATGTGTGCCAGTGAGTGTCCTGATGTTCTCCTACAGGATGTCACAGCCTCCTGCCAAGTTTTGGAATTAAAGGAAGGAAATTGGGAGCTTTATCAAAATTGTTCGATCAGTTAAAGTAATATCAACCTTTTGAGAATATGTGTTGAAAACTTAAATAGATTCAACTGGATCAAATGTGTTTCTTGTAATTATGTGTTAGTTTATTTTCTTAGTTAAGAGTTATGTTTATTACAAGTAATTACTGCCTTTTTAAAAAAATGGGATTAGATTTGATGCCATTCTAGGCAAATGAGGTGGATGAGCCGACTAGGAGAGGAGTGCTGCTGGACCTTGTGCGCACCAGCAAGGAGGGTCTGATTGAAGCGGTGAAGGTTGAGGGCAACCTTGGCTGCAGCAACCAGGAGATGATGGAGTTCAGGATCTTGTGCTGTAGGAACAGAATACTAAGCAGGATCACAGCCCTGGATTTCAGCAGGGCCAGCTTTGGCCTTTGCAAGAAATTACTGGGGGAAATCCCATGGGACGAGGTAGTAGAAGGCAAAGGGGCCCAAGATAGTTGGTCAGTATTCAAGGACCATTTCTTCCATGCTCAAGATCAGTGTGTCCCAATGGGTGGGAAATCAAGAAAGAGAGCCAGGAGACCCACATGGTTAAGCAGGGAACTACTGGGCAAACTCAAGTGGAAGAAGAGAGTCTATAGATCATGGAAGGAGGGGCTGGCCACTTGGGCGGAACATAAGACTGTGGTCAGAGGATGTAGGGAGGCAACTAGCTAGGAGGAAAGCTAAGGCCTCCTTGGAATTAAACCTTGCAAGTCAGGTGAAGGGCAATAGAAAGGGCTTCTTCAAATACTTGGCAGATAAAACTAACACTAGAGGCAACGTAGGCCCACTGCTGAATGAGGTGGGTGCCCTGGTGATAGAGGAACTGGAGAAGGCAGAGTTACTGAATGGCTTCTTTGCCTCTGCCTGTACTGCTGGAGACTGTCGTCAGGAGCCTCAGTCCCCTGAGGCCCCAGAGGAAGTCAGGATAAAGGAGGAGTTTGCCTTAGTTGATGATGACTGGGTTAGAGATCAATTAGGCAATCTGAACATCCATAAATCCATGGGCCCTGATGGGATGCACCCACGGGTGCTGAGGGAGCTGGCAGAAGTCATTGCTAGGCCACTCTTCATCATCTTTGGTAAGTCATGGGGAGCAGGTGAGGTGCCTGAGGACTGGAGGAGAGCGAATGTCACTCCAGTCTATAAGAGTAACTACAGACCGGTCAGCCTCACCTCCATCATTGGAAAGGTGATGGAACAACTTATCCTCAGTGCTGTCTCTAGGCATGTCAAGGATAAGAGGGTTATTAGGAGCAGTCAGCATGGCTTTGCCAAGGGGAAGTCATGTTTGACCAACCTGATAGCCTTTTATGAAGACGTAACCAGGTGGATGGATGGTGGCCATACAGTGGATGTAGTCTATCTGGGTATCAGTAAAGCATTTGACACCGTCTCCCACAGCATTCTCGTAGCTAAACTGAGAAAATGTGGTCTGGATGACCGAGCAGTGAGGTGGGTCGCTAACTGGTTGAAGGGAAGAAACCAGAGAGTTGTGGTCAATGGGGCAGAGTCTAACTGGAGGCCTGTGGCTAGTGGAGTCCCTCAGGGGTCAGTACTGGGGCCAGTGCTGTTCAGTATATTCATCAACAACCTGGATGAGGGATTGGAGAACACTGTCAGCAAGTTTGCTGACGACGTGGAACTGGGAGGAGTGGTTGGCACACCCCTGTGTGCCCTCGTGGCCAAGGAGGCCAGTGGCATCCTGGGGTGTATGAGAAGGAGAGTAGCTAGTAGGTTGAGAGAGGTTCTTCTCTCCCTCTACTCTGCCCTGGTGAAGCGACATCTGGGATATTGTGTCCATTTCTTGGCCCCTCAGTTCCAGAAGGACAGGAAACTGCTTGAGAGTCCAGCACAGGGCCACAAATATGATTGAGTGGAACATCTCCCTTATGAGGAAAGGCTGAAGGAGCTGGGTCTCTCGAGCTTGGAGAAGAGGAGGCTGAGGGGTGACCTCATAAATGTTTATAAATATGTCAAGGGGGAGTGTCAGGAGGACGGAGCCAGGCTTTTTAAAGTGATGTCCAATGATAGGACAAGGGCCAATGGGTACAAGCTGGAACATAGGAGGTTCCACAAAAACATTAGGACAAACTTTTTCACTGTGAGGGTGACAGAGCACTGGCACAGGCTGCCCAGGGAGGTTGTGGAGTCTCTGTCTCTGGAGACTTTCAAAGCCCATCTGGACGTGTTCAGTTGTGACCTACTCTGGGTGATCCTGCTCTGGTAGGGGGTTGGACTAGATGATCTTCTGAGGTCCCTTCCAACCCCTGACATTCTGTGATTCTGTGAAATAAATACGCAAAATGACTTGTGAATTTTTTTATTCTCTCTTAGGGAATTTTTACGCTTGGGAAATCCTTTGAATTGCGGAGCTTGGGACAAAAAGCTATTGAAACAGTACCGAGTGCACAAACCCAGCTCACTGAGTTTTGAACCGGAAATGAGAAGTAGGTGCTGAAGTGTTAAAAATTTACGTAAAGAATGCTTCACTGACATGCCTAAATTGCATATTTATGTAAAATTTGTAGATAAGAATCCGTAAAAACGTAACTTCACCCCAGCTTTGAATGAATGTGAAATTATTGTAGCAGTTTGATTGTAAAAAGTTATAAAGCAGAGGAAATGTTGTCCTTGCAATTACTTCTCTGGATATATATTAAATAGAACTTTTTCATTTCAGGAACGGTAACTGTTAAATGTGATAGTAATTTGGTTTTAAGTCTTGTGTAGATCCTGATGCGGCTGTTTAAAAGAAAAAATACTTTTCTCAGATACTTTCATGTGCACATCACATGGCATTAAATCTATGTAGCATCTCTCATGGGTTCAGTCAAGTGTCAGATAAAATACTTGAAATTTCTACACATTAGCATAATTTCATTTATTTCAGCTAGACTCAAGAACCTGGCTTATTGTTGACATTACTATTAATGAGAAAGAAATAGAATTGGAAAAAAAGCACACAATTTACCTAATATGGCAGAATCTCAATCTGATAATTTTTTCTCTTCTAAGGTACAATTTAGAGATGGAACACCTGCTCTTAGTTACTGAAAGTTCAGCATTCCCTTTTTGACCATTCATTAATGTTTACATATATTTGCAATAGTTTTACTCATTGCTTACTCTAAATATGCTTGCTCTCCTTATATATTAAAATTGAAATCTTTAGTAATGTGTAATAAGCATGTGTTGAATTATAGGTGCAGAGTAACTTAAAAATTTTCAAGAAAAAGGACAGACTTACATCAGCTTAAAAAAAAAAAAAAGTGATAGGGACAGGGACACCGTGACAACTCAGTTTCAGTTTTAGTCCTGGAATTAACACTGTGGGAAATAATTGAAAATGCATTTTGATAGGATATTCACTGGATGTTCCTAGACTATAGATACGTTTATGTAGTGGAAATTTCCATTATACCTTAGTGTGATATCCTGTCATGGCAGTTCATCCATCTGACAGGATACTTCATATTCTATCAGGGATTACACATCAGCTCTGGTTTTTACACTGAAAAGTTAGATCTGTTTTCCAGACATTGAATGATTCAATCTGATAGACTGCACTGAATATCTGTAACCAATGGTTTCCTCCAGCCGATCCGAACCTCTCTTCACGTGCGCTCTTTCCTGTTATTATCCATGAGTTCTAGAGCTGGGGAATAGCTGTTCAGGTGGTATAGGAGAGTCTCAGTAAATGGTAATAGAAAAAAAATTACTGATAAGCTTCCAAAGGATGTGATACTTATTTCTACCTGTCATCCCAATTGTTGCATGGCCAGTTTTAAAGCATAGTTAAAACCATCCTAATTGAGATTTTGGAATTATTTAAAAGGGATTAGAAAGTATCCTGGATGGTACTGAATTACAAACATTAAATAAATAAATGAACAAAAAAACTGAATTCATGTTATGTCATCAGGTTCAGTACATTTAAAGAGAGGAGAGAAGGAGAGATTAATCTTATCTCTCAGATAGCACTTCATTTATTTAATAGATGAAAGGAAATAATGAAAACTGTTAAAATGTGAGTGAAAAGTTTTTAACGTAGGGAAGAGAGGTCAAAACTAGCTTCTTGAATACCGCATGTTACATTTCCTAAGCTAAGCTTACCGACCCTTATTGAGAGCTTATTGAGAGCTCTGAGACTTTTAGCTCAGAGTTACTGCATCTGAAAAATATGAAGCAGAGTTTTCCCTGCCTGTTAAGTCAGGTAGCAGGAATGCATCTGAAACGGAGCCCCTGTGAAAAGGACACTTTCCTGATATTAGGTGATGGGGTAGCCTCTTAGCTCAATTTTCTGGCTTTACTGCAGACTTTCTGTAATACCTTGCACAAGGTGCTCGTCTCTCTCCCTGAGCTGAATGTTTTTGTAATGAGAGCAATACTTCCCAACTCGTAATCTTGCATCTGAGAGGCTGAACTAGTCGACAATGATTGACAATTCAGCTATTGCCTTGGAAGCAGTACTTGAAAAGTCAAGAGACAAATAGCCTGAAAATGCCTCCCTTTTTCAATGCTGTGTTGTTTCTTGGTTTTTACTGCAGATAGCATGGTTACCTCAATGGAAGGTCTGGGTTCTGACAACGTCTTCGGTTCGCATGAAGACAGCCACTATCGGATAAGCAAGAGCCTGCTCAAGCCAGCAGAAGGGAGCACAGTACCCCTGACGAGAGTGAAGTGTTTGGTCTCCATGACAACCCCGCATGATATCAGGCTTCACGGATCATCAGTTACGCCAGCATTCATTGAGTTTGACACGTCTCTTGAAGGGTTCGGGTAAGGTCCTACAGTGCTCTCAAATAACACGGGGCACAGTGCGATGTTTTCCTACTTTCTTCTTTCAAAGACATACTTGTAATTTTTAATGGGCTGTTTGCAAACCAGAAACCAATTAATTCTTTAAGGAAAAGGAATACTTCAAGCCACATAAGTTTCCACTCTTCGTCCACTAATACCTTGAAACCAAAATGGTTGCTTGCCGTGTGTGAGTGTAGAAGCAGGTATGTATCTAAACCTTGATAGAACCCTCTCAGTTCTGGATTTCCTGTGCCTTTTACAATGAAGGAAATCCAGCGTACCCTTGGAGAAACTCATTGGTTTCTAGGATTTAAGAGCAACATTTGGATGGCTCAGAGGCTTTGAAACCCACTTAAAATTGCTGAGTAACTTGGAAATGCAGAAGTGTGCAAATTGGGAATACAAATGTAGCAGAGAAAGCAGCTGTGTTGAACCAAATAACTGGAAAAAATTACTAGTTGGAAGAGGAGTCTGAATATAATGCTTAATTAATTTTTTCTTTTAGCACCCAGCATCACCTTCACTTGTTTTTCTCTAAATAATCACCTGCTAAGGCACTTTATGGGGATCCTAAACTAGTGTGCTGAAGTGTAATGTCAACAAAATGATGATCCTTCAGCAACTGGAAGAGACATCATTTTACCTTCCAGTAGGACAACCTATACAAAGTGAAAGCTGAATTCCTGTGTGAATTCACTCCACTTGAGGAGTCTCTGTGATTTTGTACCAAAGACATAAGCTGCCAAAGCTCTTTGTACTGGGAATAATTTAGCCGCCCAAGGAGAAATCTTGAGAATTCATTTATACTTTTCATGAATACCTATAGTCAAGGAAAATGATGGTGTGCTTATGGTATATTTTCCTAGGCTATATTTTGTTTGTATTGAGCTCTGGTTATGTTGATTTTCATACACTCTAGTGTGTTACTGGTCTTCTTTTTAACAGCTGCTTGTTCTTGCCAAGTTTGGCTCCCCATAATGCGCCTACAAGTAACGCTGTTACAACAGGACTTATTGACGGTGCGGTTGTCAGTGGAATTGGAACTGGTAAGTACTCGAGTATAACTCAAGTTTAGTTCTTTTATGTTTCTTGGTCAACCATGGTGTTGGACATTGGACACTCACAACTGAGAACTTCTTGTGACTTCTTTTGAGTGCGTGTTTCTCTTACTTTTTTCCCTCGAGTCAATGAAATGGAATATGAAATACAAATGTGTGATTGCTTTAAAATGCAAGGCTTACAGCAGAAAATTAAGGTGTAATCAAGAGAAGCATCTGAATAATGAACCTGGATGCATTAAGAACAAGTTGAGGTAGTAGTGTGAAGAGCATAGGAAATGTGGAATGAATTGTAATGCTGTACTTGTGGCTTTGTTCTGCCTGAATTCTTGAGTGAATTTATTACAAGTGTAGTTACACACATGATCATAAAAATCTCATCAAAATTGTTTGCTGTCCTTCACACTTGTTCACTGTAGGCGTTCACCCTGCAGGAACCTGCTGTGCTGCAGGGCTAATGGAACGTGATCACTTATTTAAGAAAGGTGTTAGATCTGAAAACTGAGTTGAAGGCTTACTGCAGTAGAGCAGAATTAGTATTAGATGGTGCTTAAAGTGTGTGAATTCTTTGTTCTGTGGGAGCACACCCCAGGAGGCGAAATGGAAGTCAGGGGTGTGTGGTAGAGAGATCTTCAGCAAAGTCTTCTTAAGCGAGTCATACCTGTGGAGGAAGCATCTCATGACATGAGCAGTTGTTGAGGGCCTGATCCATTTCCACTCTTTTTGTCTAGGGAACTGACACTGGGTTGTTCTGAACAATCATAGAATCATAGAATGGCCTAGGCTGGAAGGGACCTTAGAGATCATTTAATCCAACCTCCCTGTCATGGGCAGGGACGCCACCACAAGGACAGTTTCACAGTTGATTTTTATTCTAGAATAGGAGGGAATAATGTGCAATTCCTGCTTTACTTCATTTTGAAAGAAGCCTCTCAAAGCTAGCTTTATGTGGCTTTTCCTGCAAGTTTGAGTCAGAAATGAAGGAAGTAACATTGAAGTCCTTGAAGGCAGACTTTGAGAAAGCACGTGGGTATCAACTGACTTAATATGAAAAAAGAAGCATGAACAAGTAGGTGTCCTAGGTACTAGCAATTGCAGCCATATAATGGGCTTTTTTTTTTGGGTTTTAGGTGAAAGATTTTTCCCACCGCCGTCTGGTTTGAGCTACTCAACTTGGTTCTGTATTGAACATTTCAGTACGCCTCCTAATAACCATCCGGTGAGACTTCTTACTGTAGTGCGGCGTGCAAACTCCTCGGAGCAGCATTACGTATGCCTCGCCATTGTCCTCTCAGCAAAAGACCGGTCACTGATTGTTTCAACTAAAGAAGAGTTGCTTCAAAATTATGGTAAGATTTGTGTCATGTCATCAGCTAATCCTGACAATATTGTGAGGATACAACAGCAAGTTTATTTTGAACCCTGTATCTAGAATTGTGTGTGACGAAATGTTAGTTGTAGCTTCGCTAGCTCCCAGTGGATTTCAGCAATGGAAACACAGAAAATGTAAACATTTTTGTAGAAATTAAGGAGCTTTTTTCCAAAGAGATTCAATATCTGTGTGTAAAAAAAAAAAAAAAAAAAAAAAAAAAAATTGCCGAAACCCCAAGCATTATAGATTTGAAGGAGGGATTGTGTCATTGTTTTTTGGAAGTTTTTTGCTTTTTATTTATCTTGTGTTGTTCATTTTAGACATCATCTCTTGAGGTGCAAAGTTTACCTATCTTTGCTTGGAAGAAGTTTGGAAATAGTAAATTAACAGGTTGTGAGGGCTTTTTCAATCTGAGTAGTCCCAACTCTGGAGGCCTTTTTGAAGGCAGTTATTCACTTCGTGTTCTAATGCTGTGAGCAGTTCTCAGAAAGGGCTTGTAAGTTCATTCAGTATATGTGGTCACAGGTGGAATTGCAGGAGGTGCAGTGAAGATCTAAGTGAAGCTGGTGAGGCTGGTGAATTTGCTAGAGAACACTACCAGTACATCTGGGTGCTTCAGGCTTAGCCGTCACCTGTCTCCTGCCTTGTCCTTCACCAGAACTTCCAGAAATGGGTCAGTTTTGTCAGGCTGTTGATGCACTGTGGCTTGGGAGGAGCTGAGAAGAGCAGGGCAGCCTTCTGCATGTGTTTTAGGCTTAGCTCTTTGCCATCAGGCTGGGTTACAAGTGGTTATCGTAAATCTGTTCCTCCTTCTGTTCTTTCCTTCTGAGTAGCAGGCACTAATAAAAAAATTGTGCAGCTGTTAATATTAGAAAAAAAACCAAACTCCCGACAGCAAAGCTGTCACAGAGTATTCCTTATTTTCATGATAAGCAGACAGTTGCATCATTAATTGCAGTAGTTTCTCCTGGTAAGAAGTCAGGTTCAAAACAAAAAACTTGAGAGCTGAAGACTCATAGTATAAGGGAGTAACTAAACCTCTAAAATTACAAATGTATTGACAGTCTTTTCTTTCTCAGAAGACCAAATCCTTATAAGAGAGAATTAAATAAGTTTATCTCTGTATTAATTGCTTTAGCCTGCGCTGGAGCTACAGGTTGTATGTTTTTTGTTTGTAAGCCTGTATTATCTAACTCTTTAAAAAAAAGAGATTGGATTGAAGGGACTTTGTCAGAGAAGATCCGAAGGTCTCTGACTACAAAGACTGTTTTCTAATTGAAGGATACTTTGTTTACTGGAGTGCCACTCTGTCGTGACTTAAGTCGTAGTTGGTGGTGTACCGTCAGGTGCTGAATAGGTAAGCACCTGAAGAACTGCGATGGCAGGCCCACCAGTGAGGGGACTGGAAGTGCTGGCAGTCTGCTGCAAGAATAAATGGGGTGGTTTAAGGATCCTTCTTGTGAGTGAGAATTGTGCTTAAAGGTGATTGCCTGAGAAAAAAGAACTTGAGGTTATTTTTGTATCTGAAAGTTAGTTCCAAGCACTCTGCTTTTATCGTTTGCCTTGTGCTGTTTCTAAAGAAATCAGTGTTCTCCCTGTGCAGGCTGCTGTTGAGGTAAGAGAATTAGTGGGTTCTTTTCCTTCAGTATGAAAGAATGAAGAAAGATCTGAAAAGCTCCCGTTTTCTATTGATGTGTTCCCTGGCGAAGAATTTTTGAACTTTGGCTTTTTTGGTGGGGGGGCAGGAAGGCAAAGTGGCTTTCAAGTAAGAGTGTGGGTCGTGAACTGGCTGAGGGGAAGAAGCCAAAGAGTTGTGGTTAATGGGGCGGAGTCTGGCTGGAGGCCTGTATCCAGTGGAGTCCCTCAAGGGTCGGTACTGGGACCAATATTATTCAATATATTCATCGATGACTTGGATGAGGGACTAGAGAGTACTATCAGCAGGTTTGCTGATGACACCAAGCTGGGAGGAGTGGCTGACACACCAGAAGGCTGTGCTGCCATTCAGCGAGACCTGGACAGGCTGGAGCGTTGGGCGGGCAAAAATTTAATGAAGTATAACAAGGGTAAATGTAGAGTCTTGCATCTGGGTAGGAACAACTCCAGGTTCCAGTATAAGTTGGGGAATGACTTATTAGAGAGCAGCGTAGGGGAAAGGGACCTGGGAGTCTTGGCGGACAGCAGGATGACCATGAGCCAGCACTGTGCCCTTGTGGCCAGGAAGGCCAATGGCATCCTGGGGTGTATTAGAAGGGGGGTGGTTAGTAGGTCGAGAGAGGTTCTCCTTCCCCTCTACTCTGCCCTAGTGAGACCCCACTTGGAATATTGTGTCCAGTTCTGGGCCCCTCAGTTCAAGAAAGACAGGGAACTGCTGGAGAGAGTCCAGCACAGGGCAACTAGGATGATTAAGGGAGTGGAGCATCTCCCTTATGAGAAAAGACCGAAGGAGCTGGGGCTCTTTAGTTTGGAGAAGAGGAGGCTGAGGGGTGACCTCATTAATGTTTACAAATATATCAAGGGTGAGTGTCACGAGGATGGAGCCAGGCTCTTCTCGGTGACAACCACTGATAGGACAAGGGGTAATGGGCTGAAACTGGAACATAAGAGGTTCCGCTTAAACTCGAGAAGAAACTTCTTCTCAGTGAGGGTGACGGAACACTGGCACAGGCTGCCCAGAGAGGTTGTGGAGTCTCCTTCTCTGGAGACATTCAAGACCTGCCTGGACACGTTCCTATGTAGCATAATCGAGGCATTCCTGCTCTGGCAGGGGGATTGGACTTGATGATCTTTCGAGGTCCCTTCCAATCCCTAACGTTCTATGATTCTATGATTCTATGATTCTGCTTTGCCATAGAGAAACTAATGCACCTGGCAAACTGATCATGCCCTGTGGTATGAACTCAAAGGATACCTTTTACAGAAATTAAAAAATTGTGTGCTGAGAACCGAAATGTATTTCAGCATTCAGGAGAAGAGAGTCCAGTACCCATTAGTGAAGATAGACCTGGGAAATGCTTGAAGAGTGTAAGTAGGTGAACTGGGGGGTGGGTGATCAACAGCTGGTGGTTTGCAGCCCCTGCAGAGGGATTGGGAGTGGGTTCCTCAGGCCGTGTGTCTGGAAGGCAGGAATCCATCTCCAGCTCGTCTCACTGTTGGTACAAAGGTGGCCGATGGAGCTGTGGGTGCAACTCGCTTGACCTCACAGCAGCTGGTGCTCGATTCAGGTCAGCGGCCATAATCATGACCTGGGCTTCGCTGATGGTACAGAGGAGAGAAAGCAAGGGCGACTCACTGTGGTTACACCAAAGTGGAACAGATGAGACTTCGTGAAGTCATTGTTCTGACTTGAGCAGAACTGACTCAGGCCTGAGCTACCCCGTCAGTAGCAGCTCTTCAGAAAATTAGTTTTCCTTAGAACTGCAAAAAGGGAAGAGGAGAAGCCACTGTGCTGAAGCTTGAGTTACGGGTACCCCTGGTCTGTGCTTGATGTGCGTCTTATACCGTATTTGTGGCTTTTATTAAGGGGAAAAAAGTCTCAGGCTTTCAACTTCATCTTTAACTTCACTTACACTTTTGTTATTTAGCATGATTCTGATGCAGATATATTGAAAGACGATCTTTTTACTTTTATCTTTTTTTTGAGTGCGACCTAATCGTTTAAGTAAGATAATGGCAAACTTACACTGAGTCTCTGTGGCCACGGGATGGGGGTGGGGAGGATTCTGTGGAAAGAGACTCCTTGTTGGATACAACCAGTTCTGGCCAGCTCCACAGCAGACCCCTTGAAGGACACAGCTGAGCCTTAGCCAGCAGCCGGGCTGGTGGTACGTCTGCAAAAACAGACATAAGAAAAGGCAAAATGCTCTATGGAGTGAGAAGTAAGGGGGGAAAAAGTGTGAGAGGAAGCACCCTGAGGACATGAAGGTGAGAGCAGAAGTAGGGAAGGGGGGCTCCAGGCACTGGGGCAGAGAACCCCTGCGGCCCCTGGAGAGGATCACACCGGAGCAGGAAGTGAGGACAGTGGAGAAGATCACGGTGAAGCAGGGAAAAGTGTGAGGAGAAAGTCTGGGAAGTATGAGTATCTTTCCATACTGTGAGAAAAGTGGAAAAAGAAGCTCTGTAGGTTTAAAGAGGTGTGTTATTTCTTGCTGTCATTTTTAGAAAAACAACAGAAAATCTTCCCAGGACTTGCATGGTGGCATGAGAAAGTAAAACCGTGAGCAACCTAGTCATTCCAGTTAAAAGGGTGGGTGGAAGGGAAGAAGTAAAATGTAATTGTCAGAAACCTGAAAGTATCCTGAGAATTTTCTTAAAGGATAATTAAGGCAAAGGAAGAAGAGACCTGTTGTTGATACTACCAAAACTATATTACGTTAATGTGCAAATGTTTAAGAGTGTTCAGCCTGTCAAACCGTGACAATTTGGTCTGAATACTTTCTTAAAAAAAATCTGATTTCATTCTTTCAGTTCTTGTATTTGAAAGTCTAGTCATTCTTGTTAATCTTATGGTTTATTAATATCTTTGGTTAACTATGTTTTTCTAAAAATTTAACTTTAATGTATTGCTATAGATTGTTTTGCATAAAGTCTAATGACATATTTGTCTGTTCCAAGCTTCTTATAATATTTCTACTGGTGCCCACTAACTGGTATTTTTCCTTTAGTCGATGACTTCAGTGAAGAATCATCATTTTACGAAATTCTTCCCTGTTGTGCCCGTTTTCGCTGTGGTGACCTCATTGCGGAAGGCCAGTGGCATCACCTAGTTCTGGTCATGAGTAAAGGCATGCTGAAGAACAGCACAGCCACGCTCTACCTTGATGGACAGCTTGTTAACACTGTTAAGGTAAAATAAACCTTTGAATACTCATTTTTACTGGTTGGAGTGATTTCTCTCTTGGTACATATATACGCGCACAAAAATGTACAAAACAAGAATAAAGCAAACAAACACCACACCCCCCCCAAAACAAAACCTAAACAAAACCCCACAAAGAAACCACAAAAAACCCTCAAAAACCCAAACAAAACAGAAAATGAGGAGCCTTGCAAAACGGGGGGTTTTGCTCACTACAAAGCTTGGAGCCACCCTTGGTCCCATTACGGGGAGAAGATAAAGATAAAGAATACTTCTTCAGGAATGAGCAGTAGTAAGACTGAAGTGGGCATGTTGCTTTCGATGTGAGGCAGGTGGTGTGGCACAGCTGTGCTGCTGAAGAGATTAGTTAGAAGGATCATAAAAAGCTGAACAAAACTTATCCCAGGACCATGTAGCAGATCTAACTTTGCATAATAGGTAGATGACTTTGCCAATTAACTTTGCCAATTCATTCATTGTTCCTTTCTTAATCCTCTTGCCGCCCCAGAAATAGCATCCCCTTGTCAGTGGCAGCCGTTGAGCTGTCCAGTGTTGTTATTAGTTGATTGTAGATGAAACACATTTAGCTGTAAAGGTCAGTATTTTGTTGTCGAGTGGAAGAAACTGGGAGACCAATAGCAGAGAGCACCGAAGAGCACTGTGGGACCTGTCCACTGAGCACAAAGTGTTCCTGGCCTGTAACTGATAACCAGTGAGTATTTGGCACCTGGCAGGTGTGGGCCTTAAAGGAGTAAGCTAAACTTGGTGTGGGCTGTAAATTAACCAGCATTACTGTACTGCTATAGGTAAAACAATATTTCGACTTTCAAAATTTACTGTTGACTATTTCTTTTGTAGAAAGAGGGCTATAGTAACTTTACTCATTACCCTAACAGCTATAATACATGAGCATGTAGTTGACCATTTGTATGGCCAGCATCTTACTCATATATTTGTTTTATTATCATCTGAAAATCTTATCAAATTGAGTTCATCACGTCTGCACTTTAGCTTGAAACAGTAAAATTACCAGACATGTTTTCACTGGCTGAAAGAGGCAGAGAGAGATTACAAGTTTTATGAGATTTTTCTTACTGATTTTGCAAAAAAATAATGACCGTCACAGAGCACCATGCTTTTAGAATCAAGGTACAGCCTTGTTTAGTGTTTTTGAGCACAGAACACGTGTCCTCATCCTATATTTCTGTCCATACCTTCATCTCTTGAAAGCTGCTTGACTTCTGATCTTTGGATTCACTTTCTGATTAAGGAGGGCCACAAAGATGATCAGATGGCTGGAGCACCTCTCCTGTGAGGACAGGCTGAGGGAGTTGATGGTCTTCATTCTGGAGAAGAGAAGGCTCCAGTGAGACCTTATAGCAGCCTTGCAGTTGCTGAAGGGCACCTGCAGGAAGAGTAGGGCACCTACAGGGGAGAGACTGTTTGCAAGGACGTGTGGCGATAGGTCAAGGGGCAATGGTTTTAAACTAGAGCAAGGTAGGTTTAGATTAGACAGTAGGAGGAAGTTCTTTACTGTGAGAGTGGTGAGACACTGGAACAGGTTGCCCAGAGAAGTTGTGGATACCTTGTCCTTGGAAGTGTTCAAGGCCAAGCTGGGTGGGGCTTTGAGCAGCCTGGTCTAGTAGGAGGTGTCCCTGCCCATGGCTGGGGAGTTGGGACTGAGTGATCTTCAAGGTCCCTTCAAACTCAAGCCATTCTATGATTCTGTGATAATGTTCTTCAGTGACGTTTGCTGTATGGTATCCAAATCCGGTGTGTTACGTAGCAATTATTTGGTACGCCCCCTGGTTTGCAGAACGCTTTCCCAGATTTCCAGTCTGCCTACTTCCTTTTCGTGGTACCCTTGCTCTCTCGGTAACTTCACCGTGTTTTTCTCCCTTACAGCTTCACTATATTCATAGTAGTCCTAGTGGATCTGGTTCCGCCAATCCACCTGTAGTCAGCACTGTTTATGCCTACATTGGCACGCCACCCGCGCAGCGCCAGCTCTCGTCGTTAGTGTGGCGTTTGGGCCCCACGCATTTCCTGGAGGAAGTTTTGCCTGCCCCAGGTGTCAGCACCATCTATGAGCTGGGGCCAAATTACGTCGGAAGTTTTCAAGCCGTGTACGCACCGTGTAAGTACAATTCAGACGATGGCTAGGAACTTGGCCCGCGTGTAGCAGAATCCTGTGTGCGCGTATTGGCAGAAGAGATGAAAAAGGAGAGTATGCGGTAGCAGGGAGGAAAAGCTCGCTGTTCATAAGATGGTGATTATTGAGGAGGAAAATAGAAATCCAAATTACTGTTTTACCATACTTGCGGTACTTCTTGTACTGAGATATGGTAGAAGTGCTTGTACTTTGGTTTTAAACCGGCTAGAAATGCTTAAGGCTGTCATTATTCATACTGTATATTATATTTATCTGTAGAAAGTGAAATTGGAGAGGCATTTTAACTTGTCAGTTTCTAGTGATAGCACTAATTTGCAAATCTGCGAAGTATTCTGTATTTTAAGCACACCTGTCTGGAAATGTCATTGTTTATAGGGCCTAAATAGGTCAGATGAGGGAAAAAAAAAATCAAACAGAGATAGATTGTGGTGCAGCACATAATCTTTCAGCATTTGTTGCAATCATGTATGGGCAGTTCTAGTATAGGTTTTAAGAGTAGTAGTTTGAAATTGAGGGGAGTGCAGTGTAAAAATATGTGAATAACCTTGCTAGAAATGTATGTCCATAGCCCTGTTTTAAACTATTTAGACAGTTAATTCTTCACGAGCTCTGGTAAGATGCACCGTCACTAGCAAGATTGTCCTGTTCTGTAGAGCTCCTCGTCTTTCTGTACTGTTAGAGCACATACTCACTCACATCAGTATTACGTCCGAAGATGCTCTTTCCTTTACCTGGCTATTACGGGGCTTTTCATTGAAACATAAATAAAAATGGGCAGTGTATCAAGCTGTCTTGTCCTTCCACATGTCTTTCCACATGAGGACCATTATGCTGTCCAGCTCTTCCGCAGAGAAACTGTCATCATCTCAAGGAAGGAGGCAGTGAGTGATGATTGTGGTAGGAAAATGAAAGTACATACAGGGAGTATGCAAAGTCTTACCTTTCTTGGTGAAGGCTTTCCCTAGCATGGTCACAGACAGCCCCCCCCCACCATGTATATGATAGTGAGGCTGTGAAAGAGCAAAATATAGTGAAAAAGAAGGTAGCTTTTCTTGCCCATCTTGAGTGAAAAATTTCAGGGAATTTAATTTTGTCACATACAGATCTGCATCACGTACTTGCTTTTTGACAGCTAGACAAATCTGGCACGCAACTCTGGGTGTAGGTATCTGCTAGTCAGTGGTAGTTTATCCTGGAAGTAATTTTGACTGGTGCTGTGCAGGTTTTAAGTATCGAATTAGCCAAAGCAAATTCCATTAATGTGAATTTGTTCTTTTGCTTCTGGGAATTGAAGATCTTCCAGCCTTTATACTACTGCCACGTTCACCAGGGAGCCCACCGTAACTTAAAAGAATTCTTCATTTCTTACACCACCACAGAGGAACAAGTGTATTTTTCTCACATAAGCTTCGCTTTGTTCGTTGTGTTTCAGGAGCAGCCTGCTCCAGAAGAAAGGGCTTGTTTTTATTCAGGGATAAAGCTTCTGTTCCCATCATGTGCACTGTGCCAAGTCCTAAGGAGTTTAACAGGGGTTGCAATATGAGCTGTGTATCTTACCATTTTATCCTGGCTCCTCTTTCCAGAAATTTTGTCTGACTTGCCATTTGCTCGTGCAATGCTTCTTTTGGAAGTTTTATCCCTGTTTTCAGTGAGCAAGATTTCAGTCTTCTGAGTTTCTCCTGTGTTTTAACAAAACGAAAAACCTGATACTCTAAGTCTTTGGAAGGACCCTTCAAAGAGCAGTTACTGGTTGAGGGGAAGGAATTTTTTTGTCTGTCTGCTGAAAAGGAGGAGTGTTCTCAAGGTCGTCTGTGTAAGCAGAGAATCCAATGAGAATTTCATTTAGGGGGAAACCAAAACTTCTGAAACTCTCTTAAGTGAGATTTGGTTGAGACTTTACCAATTCAGCCAATTATGTACACACCCAACTTCTCACTTGTTGCAGTGTTCGGTCAGGAGCTTTCATGCTTTTTAAATTTCATTAATGTCTTTCACTGGAGATGCAGATACCTTTTGAACTGAAATGAAGATGCAGAAAAGTGACTCTTGATGTTGAGCTTTCAGGTGCCAAATGCTGCACACTTCCTCTAAGCCTTGTGGACAGCTGCCGATCGTAGCATTTGCAGTGCCTCACAAGAAGCTTCCACTTCCAGAGCAGTGGATACAAAATATTAAAGATATGGTTATATATTCTCTTTGATGCCTGGGCCTTTTGGTCTTTATTCGGTCTTGTATCTCTCATACCTTTCTCCAAGGCAGTTGTCCTAGCAAACGACTGTAAAAAGCAGGCAAAGATGCAGATGTAGCAAGTACTTCTCTGTTTTATTGATTACTATGTTTTTCTTCAGGTGGGAAGTGTACAGCCCTTAGGCTGTATGCAAATTGAGTGTAGGAGTAATGTTGCCTTCCAGAAATTCAGATGAGGAAGCACCACATCGTCTATTGCTTGGCCAAGCCACAGGCTGCCAGTTGCCTTTACAGGTTAATATTGTAGGCCTTGAAAGGAAATGTTTGCTGTGTGTTGCCCCTTTATCTTAATTATTTTATTATTATTTCATGATTTGTATGCTATCAAATTACTCTTCAGTACAGCAAGCAAATGTGCAAAGACAATATCGCATCTCAGCTATTTGTAAAACCTTTCTTCTGTACCTATTTTGCAATATGATTTTCTTAAGATTTTACTCTTGAAATCGAGAAGAACAGTGCTATTACTGAAATGAACTTTTATTTTGTCTTTAAGGCAAAGATTCAAAGTCTGAAGGAATCAACCCATCCCCAGTATCTTTGGTACCAGAAGAGAAGGTCTCTTTTGGTCTCTATGCGCTCTCAGTTTCTTCGTTTACAGTGGCAAAAATAAGGAAAATTTACAACAAATTGGACAGTAAAGCTATTGCCAAACAGGTATGTTGGGAAATTAGTTAATGTGTACTACTTGTTTGTTCTTTTCTTTTAATTTCTGTAAAGGAAGCTCAATCAATGCAAGCAGAAACAATAATGTTGCCAGAAGAGTTGCCCATAATCACTTTCATGTTCTTAAAAAAAAAAAAATAATTGAGGGTGATTGTACTCTGAGATTTTATTCACATTCTTGAAACTGCTGGTAGCTATGTATCTTAGCACCTTTTGGAGACATTTTGGCTTTTTAATGTAGGTGGCAGTTGTAATCTTGTTGAAAAACAGTTAAGATTATATCGCTGAACAGTATTTCTACTGTTGCAGATGAACAAAGCTGATAGCTTAGTCCTCTAATTGTGATTCAGATTTGGAAACTGGAATATTGGTTTACATTTTTTTCTTCGAAGTGCGTTAAAATCTAATGAATTATTTGTTCGAAGGACCATCTATGAAGAAGGGCTGAGAGAGCTGAAGAGAAGGCTGTGAGGGGACCTTATTGCAACCTTCCAATACTTGAAAAGGGGCACTTATTAGAACAATGAAGAGAGACTTTTTACCAGGACATGTAGTGACAGGACCAGGGGCCTCAGTTTTAAACTGAAAGAAAGTGGATTTTGATTGGGCATAAGGATGAAATTTTTTACAGTGAGGTGGTGAGACACGGGAAGAGGTTGCCCAGAGAAGCTGTGAATGCCCCATTCCTGGAAGTGTTCAAGGTCAGTTTGGATGGGGCTTTGAACAACGTGATTTAGTCGAAGATGTCCCTGCCTGCAGGAGGAGGGTTGCCCTAGGTGGTCTTTAAAGGTCCCTTTCAACCTGAACCTTTCTATGATCCAGTGGGATTGTTTTTAAAGTTAGATTTTTCTTCAACTTTGGAGACTGGAGATTTCTCTTTACAGTAGAAAATGTCTCAGTGACTCTAGCGTAGTTCTATTTTGTTACATGCTACTCACTCTTTATCACAGGAGAAAAGTACACATGCTCAGGTTTGCAAAGAAAAACCTCTTCCCTTTAGCCTTGGCTTTTTTTCTTGTTTTGTTCAGCTGGCGATTTCTTCTCATGAAAATGCCACACCTGTGAAGCTGCTACATAACTCCGCAGGGCATTTGAATGGACCAGCACGATCCATTGGTGCAGCTTTGATAGGTTACTTGGGTGAGTTGAGTACTTGAGAATTATTATGTTTCTAAATCATTACATACTTGTCAATAAAAACTTAGCTCTGAAAAATAAGTCATATAATTGATGGATATTAATGATACAAAAATGTTAAATTTAACAGTGTATTTTATACACACAGTATTTTAATTTTTTTTACTAAAATGAGATACGTGTATATGAGTTATCATTATGAAAATATACTTAATTACCTTGTGTCATACACTTTTTCTCCAGTGCAGTATTTCCTTCACCGCCTCTTCTGTAGTGTCATAGCTCTTCTAGTGATAATTCTTTTCACAATACACCCAGTGCTAGGGTGCAGATTACTTGCATACATTCACAATGATTTCCTGCAGGAATTAGGTTTTATTTGATTTTAATTTATTTTCTCTGCCTATGCTCAGGAGTAAGAACATTTGTCCCCAAGCCTGTTGCCACTACACTGCAGTACATTGGTGGAGCTGCTGCTATTTTGGGACTTGTAGCCATGGCATCAGATGTAGAAGGGTTGTATGCAGCTGTGAAGGCCTTGGTCTGTGTGGTAAAGAGCAATCCACTGGCCAGCAAAGAAATGGAAAGAATCAGAGGTTATCAGGTATGTAAGAAATGTCTTAAAACAGACCAGACTGATTGAATTTCAGTGCCTGTCTTAGCAGTTCCCATCAAATTTCTTTGTTGTGCTGTGGAAGGTTTTGCTAAGTGATTGTGCACGTTTAGCTGCTTTGCTGAAACTGCGCCTTCATTAGTAGCAAAGAAGAGCACAGCTACAGCACTTAGATGATTCTCTGCCTGGGATTGTGAACACACCTCTGAGAGCCTGGGAGCTTGTCTGTGACCTGCCAGCAAGAGAGGAGGTTAGGTGCACATGAAGAAAACAGAACAAATGGACTCCTAGAGTCATTATTTTGAGGACACTACTTTATAGTTAGTGATGGCATTTGTTTTCAAGCTCAAGACTTCTTAATTCTCCATCAGGATGGGGAAGGTGCACTTGGTTGTGCAGGATTGATTGTCTGGCATGAGAAGATCTTCACATGACCGATGCATTTTGTTTCTCATGAGCACTGCTTTACTGAAACAGAAAGTTTGTGTCATGGTTTGAGTGGCACATTTACATCGTAATGCTAGTGATGGTATAGATGCATCAAAACATATA
>CM036620.1:16027532-16194759 GCA_020746105.1 Trogon surrucura
CCAAAGTGATATGAAGGGGGATGGGGTTATAGCTGGGATTGCAGCGGGGCAGTGCTCTAGAAATTATGAGGACCGGGTGGCCTTCCATCCCCCTAGGGTGAGATCAGTGTGCTCAGCTTGCTCCCTGAAATGCTTATACACCAATGCACGCAGCATGGGGAATAAGCAGGAGGAGCTAGAAACCTGGGTTCGGGCAGGAGATTATGATCTCGTGGCAATTACAGAGACATGGTGGGACAGCTCACATGACTGGAATGTGGTCATGGGTGGCTATGTCCTTTTCAGGAAAGACAGGCCAGCCAGGCGAGGTGGTGGAGTCGCTCTTTACGTGAAAGAGCAACTACAATGTCTTGAATACCATCCAGGCATGGATGAGGAGCAAGTTGAGAGTGTATGGGTTAGAATTAAGGGGCAGGCTGGCAGGAGAGATACTGTTGTGGGTGTCTATTAGAGGCCACCAGATCAGGGTGAGGAAGTTGATGAGGCCTTCTACAGGCAGCTGAGAGCGGTCTCACAATCACAGGCCCTGGTTGTCGTGGGGGATTTTAACTTCCCTGATATTTGCTGGAAGGACAACTCAGCCAGCCAGCCACAGTCCAGGAGGTTCCTCCAGTGCATCGATGATAATTTTCTGATGCAAATGGTGGAGGAGCCGACTAGGAGAGGAGCACTGCTGGACCTCATCCTCGCTAACAAGGAGGATCTGGTTGAAGCAGTAAAGGTTGAGGGCTGCCTTGGCTGCAGTGACCATGAAATGGTGGAGTTTAGGATCTCATGTAGCAGAAACAAAATAGCAAGCAGAATTGCAACCCTGGACTTTGCCAAGGCAAACTTTGGATTTTTCAAGCAATTACTCGAGAAAATCCCATGGGCAAGGCTGTTTGAAGGTAAAGGGGCCCAAGATAGTTGGTTAGCGTTCAGGGACTGCTTCTACCGTGCTCAAGATCAGAGCATCCCGACACGTAGGAAGTCAAGGAAGGGAGCCAGGAGACCTGCGTGGCTAAACAGGGATCTGCTGGGTAAGCTCAAGGGCAAGAGGAGAATTTACAGATCTTGGAAGGCAGGGCTGGCCACTTGGGAAGAATATAAGGCTGTTGTCCAAGGATGTAGGGAGGCAACTAGGAAAGCAAAGGCCTCCCTTGAATTGAACCTGGCGAGAGGGGTCAAGGACAACAGGAAGAGCTTTTTCAAATACATGGCAGATAAAACTAACACCAGAGGCAATGTAGGCCCACTGATGAATGAGGTGGGTGCCTTGGTGACAGAAGATACAGAGAAGGCAGAGTTACTGAATGCCTTCTTTGCCTCTGTCTACTCTGCCGGAGGCTGTCCTGAGGAGCCCCGTTCCCCTGAGGCCCCACAGGAAGTCAGGGCAGTGGAGGAGTTTGCTTCAGTCGATGAGGACTGGGTTAGGGACCAATTAAGTAATCTGGACATCCATAAATCCATGGGTCCAGACAGGATGCATCCACGGGTGCTGAGGGAGCTGGCTGATGTCATTGCTAGACCACTCTCCATCATCTTTGCCAAGTCTTGGGAGACGGGAGAGGTGCCTGAGGACTGGAGGGAAGCAAATGTCACTCCAGTCTTCAAAAAGGGCAAGAAGGAGGACCCGGGTAACTATAGACCGGTCAGCCTCACCTCCATCCCTGGGAAAGTGATGGAACGACTTATCCTTGGTGCCATCTCAAGGCATATCAGGGATAAGAGGGTCATTAGAGACAGTCAACATGGCTTCACCAAAGGGAAGTCGTGCTTGACTAACCTCATAGCCTTTTATGAGGATATAACAAGGTGGATAGATGATGGCAGAGCGGTGGATGTGGTCTACCTTGACTTCAGTAAAGCATTTGACACAGTCTCCCACAGCATCCTTGCTGCTAAACTGCAGAAGTGTGGTCTAGACTCTCGAGTAGTGAGGTGGACTGCGAACTGGCTAAGGGGAAGAAGACAAAGAGTTGTGGTCAATGGGGCGGAGTCTGGTTGGAGACCTGTATCCAGTGGAGTCCCTCAAGGGTCGGTACTGGGACCAGTATTATTCAATATATTCATCGATGACTTGGATGAGGGACTAGAGAGTACTATCAGCAAGTTTGCTGATGACACCAAGCTGGGAGGAGTGGCTGACACACCAGAAGGCTGTGCTGCCATCCAGCGAGACCTGGACAGGCTGGAGCGTTGGGCAGGGAAAAATTTAATGAAATACAACAAGAGTAAATGTAGGGTCTTGCATCTGGGTAGGAACAACCCCAGGTTCCAGTATAAGTTGGGGAATGACTTATTAGAGAGTAGTGTAGGGGAAAGGGACCTGGGAGTCTTGGTGGACAGCAGGATGACCATGAGCCAGCACTGTGGCCTTGTGACCAGGAAGGCCAATGGCATCCTGGGGTGTATTAGAAGGGGGGTGGTTAGTAGGTCGAGAGAGGTTCTCCTTCCCCTCTACTCTGCCCTGGTGAGACCCCATCTGGAATATTGTGTCCAGTTCTGGACCCCTCAGTTCAAGAAAGACAGGGAAGTGCTGGAGAGAGTCCAGCACAGGGCAACTAGGATGATTAAGGGAGTGGAGCATCTCCCTTATGCGAAAAGACTGAGGGAGCTGGGGCTCTTTAGTTTGGAGAAGAGGAGGCTGAGGGGTGACCTCATTAATGTTTACAAATATATCAAGGGTGAGTGTCACGAGGATGGAGCCAGGCTCTTCTCGGTGACAACCACTGATAGGACAAGGGGTAATGGGCTGAAACTGGAACATAAGAGGTTCCGCTTAAACTCGAGAAGAAACTTCTTCTCAGTGAGGGTGACGAGGCCCTGGAACAGGCTGCCCAGAGGGGCTGTGGAGTCTCCTTCTCTGGAGACATTCAAGACCTGCCTGGACACGTTCCTGTGTGGCATAGTCTAGGCATTCCTGCTCTGGCAGGGGGATTGGACTTGATGATCTTTCGAGGTCCCTTCCAATCCCTAACATTCTATGATTCTGTGATTCTATGAACGCTATTTTGGCAGTCTCTGGAGATGACTTTTTCATGTAATTGCTGTGCTGGGTTGATACTTTATTGTGCAAGCGTTCTGCTCGGTCTACAGCAGCAAGATTCACCGATATATTTTAAACTGATTATACAAAATGCCTGAGGCTTTATTTTGTCTGCAAGATATTCAGATGCTTACTTCGTGGAGACATTTTTTTCTCCCTATCCAAAGAAAGACTTTTTTTAAAAAGACTCTTCTCTAGGAAGAAGAGACATAAGCTGGCAGTCTTCTGGGCTATTTCTTTGTGAACATGTAAATATAATCTACAGTGTTTTCAGCAATGCAGTTAATATAACTTTAGCCTAAAATTGAATCAGCTGGAGACTTAGATTGGCCTAAGGGACAGGTGACTGCTCTGCTACAGATCCTTGTAAAATATATTAAGAAACCTGTTCTTCATGAGAAACTGTCAGTTCGTCTACTGTTATCTTAGAAATTTTATCTGGTTGAAATTAAAGTTTGGTGCTTAGATAGCAAACATAAAAGCAGCTGTGCAAGACTTGCCCTTTTTTTAGCTGGCTTTGGCTTGAGGAGACTGACTTAACTAATGCCTTGTGACCGCTGAAGGGCAGTGAGTGGGGAGACGAGACAAGCCAGTCATGAGCAGGAGGAGGAGCGTAGCTGGGCCCCTTGGCAGCTGTTGCATTGGGATTGTGGGGTCGCTGCAGGGGTGTCCCCAGGGTTAAAGGTCTTTCGAGGGCCTGTGGCCCCTGCTGACACAGGAAGTTGTGCTACGCATGAAGGGGTGCTCTGTTACCCACCCAGAGCATTTCTTTCAGCCCCTTGAATTCTCCAATACCTGCGCTTCGCACTTGGCATTGCACGCAACTGTATGCCTGTCTGGGGGAAAGGGGCAAGCTGGTCTTCTCACTTATTTCTGTTAATTATTCAAAACTTTCTTGTCAACATGGCTTTTGAGGGGTTTTTAATGGTGATGGTCTCCTCCCCTAAAAATTGTGTTCTGTGATGGGACCTTATAAGCAGTGAAATGTATGCTTTTTACGTTCAGTAGATTCACTCAGTTCTATACACAACTGAATACAAGCAAACGCTTCAAGGGAGGAAAATGACTGGTATATCACAGTTCAGTGTAATTAAATATAAGATGGTACAAACTACACTTGCTTTGTTTTACAGGCTTCTGCATGTTTGTTTTGAGTTTAGTGAAGAAACATTATCGTCTGCAGTTTTACATGGTGTGTATTACCCACTTTACTGTGGTCACTCACATTATGAATGTCACTAGAAACAGTCATGTCCCTACGTTCATAAAAAAATATCTTGAAAGAGGGGTGTGGAAGTGTGCTTAAACCAACAGTAACGTGAAAACAAGTGGTGTCAGGCTATTTGGTATCTGTTCACCTTGCAACTTATTATATCATGGGATGTGGCCTTTCAGTCAATACAAGGCATCACCGATGAGGTGTTGTGCATATACAACGTGATACGTTTCCCTTCGTGACAGTCTGATATGAAAGAGATTCCTGGAGAAAGGAGTGTGCGTCTCCCTCCCAGGTCTGAAACCAAATAATTCAACATAGCGTGGGAAGTGGTTCTCGTGACAAAAGTGTTATTTGGGAGAGGCCCCACTGAAGTACTGTGGAGGGAACTTTATCTTAATCCCTGTGTGGAAGATTTATTCTGTGACACTTAACAGCAGTTCTGGTCTTCTGCTCTGCTGTGCCTTGGTATTAAAAGAAAACCAGCGTTATCATATCTTATATTTGTCCACCTAATAAACAGTGTCTAGCTAATCAAGAGTGTGAACCTTTTTCTTTTATGTATCTTATAGATCAAAAACTAATTTTGCAACACCACAGATAAAACCCCAAAGAAATAAAAAAACCAAAACAGAAAAAAACCCCCACAAAAACCAAACCCTACCCCAAACCAAAAGAGATTAAACCCAGAAAGACCCACTGACCCTCCCCCCACTTTTATATGGGAGTAATTAGAAGCAACAGTAAAACAGTAATTCAGTACAGCTCCTGTCTTTTAAAAACTTGAGCAGTCAGGGCATTGCACAATGTTAAACATTTACTAAAGCTCTGGGGATGCAGTTAACCCCTCTGTTTCTACAATGCTTTATGTAGCACTTTACCATTGAGGATTGCTAATTCGAGACTAGGATTTAGCTGAGCCTTGTATGAACATGTAAAAAAAATCTTTTACTAAAAAAAAAATAAAAATACCCTGTTCTGGGAGGACTTGCCTGACAGGGAGATGCAGCTTTTCTAGGAGAAGTGATCTTTATCTTCTAATCTGCAAAAAAAAAAGTCCTCATCTTCAGATTGGTGCAAGGTAAATATATTAATTTTACGTTAAATATTTTCATTTTTCCCCTTCTGGAAAGGAAGCAAAAAAAAGTGCTATCAGTCGTATGACTTGGTGTCTGCCTGAAAAACATGAAGATGTGACTACCTAAGAATCACAGTAAAAGAGAAGGAAGCCAGGCATCTACTGTGTGGCAATACAATATTTGGACAGACCAGGAGAGCAGCCACTTCATTTTAGGTGGTGTTCCAATATCGCTGTACAAATACAAAAATTTTTGCTGCAGAGAGGTTTAAATTAACCAGCAGGTAGTATTTTCAGAAATGTTTAATCAGTTCTTGTACCCCCCCCTTTCAACTTTCTTGAGTTGTCTTAAGTGGAAGTAGATGTTGGCTGCCATAGGCAAACACACGAGATGAGAGAATTAAAGAAGTAGGACGTTCTGAGGGTAAAATTGCCCAGAAATTTGAAGTGCTTAAATCTGGTATTTCATGGAAAAATTACCAGTTCTTGATTTAAAAGTTTCTGGGAAATAAAATCTATTGTAGAATCTTAACTGGTAGATCATTTGGAAACCACTTTATTTTACACTGGTGCTGCAGAATAAACACCAAGCTTGTACAGTAACACTGAGGAAAATTACAGTTTAAATGACCACGTGCCTATAAATTAACACTTTGTTGTTGCTAATCCTAAGAATTTTCATGTTGCAATAAGAGGACTGGTATTCTGTTATGGGAGATATCCACATCTGTGTAACATGACTCTTTCATTGCCATTTTATTGTTACAGTTCTAACACGTCTGTTATATGTATATACAGAATATCACATTACTTACATTTCTTTGCTGCTTTCATGCTGAAGGTGTATGTCTTATTAAATCAAATGTTAAACTGCACGTTAAAAAAAATTCTGGGTGGAGGTAAGTAATGGAGAAACCTGTTTCAGTTTCAGAACTTGCTGCAGAAAGCCAGCTAACTTGTGATATACTGTATGCACACATCTCTTGCGTTATCACTAGAACTGGTCTTTCCCGTGAGCTGCTAAGTAGCTCCTCTAGCTGTCACACCAGTATTTATCAGGGTCTATGGGCTGTTGTTTTCACTAACTGTTGTGTTGTTGCATTGTTAACAGTTCGCATGGACTCATGTCACTTTGCTGATCACTGTAACTCAATCTCATCTTGTCATCCAAAATCTCTTTGAAGGCATGATCTGGTAAGGGAACAGTAACAAACTGGTTTGTAACTCTATTGCACTGAAAGGTTGGTTCTTCTACATAGGTCTCGTTAGGGAGTAATCGTGGCAACAGTTTAAGCAGCGCAGATTAAAGTATCGTTAATGTTTAGTTGGAAAGGGGAGTTGGAAGAATTGGGAGCAATGAGGTAAAGGATACAGGAGAGGAAGCAGAAACCTCTTATTGGCAGGCACAAGTACTATAGTTTTGAACAAACATTTCATTTACTTGTAAGCAATAGGATTGTTTGCCTGCTTCGTGAAATAGTTTCCATAGCGTTTTGCTGATGGAGTGGATGAATATCCAGCAATTACTTTTCAGTTCCTTGGGAGCTTCAGTTTGCTCAGAGGTATTGAAGTTGGGACATTTAATTTGCAATCTCCAGTCCGGCTACCTTCCCTGCCACTTTCCCTGTTGAGATAAATTCAGATTACTTGAAATATTTGAAGAGTTTGAATCTTAATGCCCCATTAATGGGTCATCTTAATGCCCCATTTCCAGCAATATATTAAATTCTGATGATGCAGTTAAACCTGATTACTTAAAACTGCTCCTCAAGTGGGGGAGTATGTATTCCCACCCCTCACTTCTTTAGGGACAAGGTAAATTACAAGTAGAGAGAGAAGGAAGAAGCATGTGGAAGATGGTTTGTGTTCTTCCAAGAACATATTACTGCATGTTCTCCTTTTTCTTTTCCTGAAATATGTACAGCTGGGGAGATTATTGCAGAAAAGATGTGTTCATAGTTAGAAAGAAAATCCAAAGCCTTTGACAAAATATATATAAATAAATTCATAGTTATCATGTTCATGTGCCAAAAAATGAACCTAGTTGCCTTGCAAGTCAAATATTTCTTATTTCCAGTGGTGCTAGGCAATTTGGCAGATGGTCACAAAATCTGACTTTTAGCCTAGTAATACATCTGTGCTTTGAAAAGGGAAAAAAAAAATAAAGAGGTTAACAAGTTTGAATAACAAATTGAGATGCTGTCTGCATGCAAAGAACACTTAGAAAGCTAACACAGCCTGCTCCAAACTGATAAGAAGGAAAAAATAAAAGGAAAACTTAATTTGGGTATCGTTAAATTTTGCAAGGAATTTGCTTGCTTTGATGTTACCAATAACATTAACGTGTTTATATCTGTTGATTTCTTCTTAACTGTGGTACCAGTCTTCAAGCCTAATAGGAAAAAGCCAGCATGTTCATGTTTTAAGCTCATGCACCAAAATGGTATTTTAACTTGAACTAACATGGATCTGTACTGGTCTTAATTGGCTGAACTAAAACCAATATAGCTAAATACGCTGCTCATGGGGGAACTAGGTGAACACATTATTATAGTTCCTTTTAAATACTACAGAAAAATTACCCAGAAGAAGAAACTTTGCTCTTTCAGTTTCTGTCCCGTGTTTAGGCTTGGGCAGCTTTTCTTTTTCTCCATGAAATTTCTGATGTCTTTCTCTAGGTTTCTCGTTCCAATTTCAAGTGTTATCTGCAATGATATTACCGCTTATATTTTTGGATTCTTCTTTGGCAGAACTCCACTAATTAAGGTGCGTACTTAGGAATTTCCTCACTAACAAGCTTTTACAATTTACAGCATTTTTGACGTGTGTTAAAAAACCTGTTAGTGGAAAAAGTAGTTTCTTCTGTGCTGCATGACACACATCT
The DNA here is from genome assembly GCA_020746105.1 of Trogon surrucura. Lineage (NCBI taxonomy): Eukaryota > Metazoa > Chordata > Aves > Trogoniformes > Trogonidae > Trogon > Trogon surrucura. The sequence goes on from CM036620.1 coordinate 16,035,739, forward strand.
TTGCTAAAAAAGCAAATTGGCTACCCTGTTTCTGAAGACTTGGAAGTGGAAATGGGTTAACGTGAATGTAAACTTGACATTACAGTATATGTTTGAACTTATTGCATCATCATTTGTAATTGCTTTCTTTTTGGATTTCATATACAAGTTTAAGTACATGCTTACTGTACAGAAACTGAAATAAGCCGCTAGGTCACGTAAACCTATTCCTCATTTGGTCTCGTCAACGTAGCACTGAGAAAGGCTCAACTAGTATTCTTCTTAACGTGCACATCCTAGCAGAGGTCTCCAACAGAGCTGTAGCGTGCTGGTGCAGGTTTCCAACTCTTCTACTTGAAGAAGAGTTGGAACTCAGCTGCTTCCTTGGGGTTGGCTGTGGCCAGAGGCAGGCAGCAGCCTCCAGGTGCCGGCAGCATGTGGGGAGGGAGCTCTCCATTCCCTCCAGTTGCCCAGTGGCACCAGTCCAACTGGGGCACAGCCCCTCCTTGCCTGGGACAGGTCCTCACCATACTTCTCTGTTTATCATGTTTAGTGGCTGCAGCTGCTGGCAGTACTCACACATAGCTTTGAAAAAAACAAGGAGCTGAATTTTCATAAGCAAATCCAGAAACAGAGTAAAAAGAAAAAAAAAGTAAAGGGTACTAATGCTGTCTCTTTTGTACCTAGTTGTCTCCCAAGAAGACCTGGGAAGGGTTCATTGGAGGCTTCTTTTCCACAGTTTTATTTGGATTTATTGTAAGTAACCACAGGAGTTTCCTTGTATAGGTTCGGTCTTCAGCTTCCTGTTTTCACTTGGAGTAGAATTACTGACAAATTTGGCCATGGCAAACTGCTGAAAGCCAAAGAGTTAGGGTTTGGTTTTCTTTGGCTAGAGAATTCTGCCAATTTGTAACTAGCTGCAAAGGCTGGACAAGGCTTGCACCTCTCCCGAACAGGTTATATTGATCCTTTTGCCCTTGCTGTTACTATATCTGGAATTGTTTTATCTATTAGTTGCATTCCTATTTGAAACTGAAGTTTATGGATAGCATTACTTGTGCTTTGTAAAGTAGTAATTTTGTATTACATGCTTTATAATGATGGTTCTCCTGTGAAGTATTTTACACTGAAAATATGCATAGAAGATAACAGCATACAGTAACTTCTCTGATGAGTAATTTATCACCAAGGTCAGTGGAGCTCCTAACTGCCAAACTCAGTTGGAGCATAGTTCAGGTTTTAATGGAGAACTGAACTGCAAGGAAATCATGAGTGACTAACCTTTTGGGTTTTGAGAGAGATGAAAAGGGAAACAAGTTGAGAAATCATCACTAAGCACATTGAATGTCCACATTTGTCTACCTTGTAGAGGTGTTCTCCGACTTAAGCAGAACAATTTAATTCCATTCTGGGTCTCTGTTATTAGAAAGACTTTCACTATCCTCAGGTTTCAATGACCCTTGACAAAAGCTATCCGTTACAGTATGGCTTTTGACTGTAACAACAAATGCCTACTTCAGGAGTCCTTGTTTTGCTTTTCAGTTTTCCTATTTTTTGGCTCAACATCAGTACTTTGTCTGCCCTGTGGAATATAACAGTGAAACGAACAGATTTGTGACAGAGTGTGAACCTTCAGAGCTCTTTCAGATGAAGAAGTACTCTGTGCCACCATTGTTTCAGACTGTGCTGGGATGGGTAAGGCAAAAAACACGTCTTTGGTTAAAATTGAAATTGTGCTTCCGTTTGAATGATTTTCTAAAGTTTTTTAGAAAGGTATGTGCATGTTGGTAGGGCTTGAAGGGTAAGAAGTGAATCAATACCATGAGCCTCTCTGTTGCTCGGACAGGGGCATTGGTCACCCAAGCACAACCGAAATGCCCTGCTAGAGTCACCCGAGGAAACTCGCTGTCCTGGTTTAACCAAGCCCCACGCAGCGGCTCACTTACTCCTTGCCAGTGGGATGGGGGAGAGAACCAAATGAGTAAAAGTGAGAAAACTCATGGGTTGAGATGAAAACAGTTTAATAGGTAAAGCAAAAGCTGCTCATGCAAGCAAAGCAAAGCAAGGAATTCATTCACCACCTCCCATGGGCAGGCAGGTGTTCAGCCATCCCCAGGAAAGCAGGGCTCCATCATCTGTAAGGGTGACTTGAGAAGACAAACACTGCTCTGAACGTCCCCCTTTTCTTTCTTCTTGCCCCAGCTTTACATGCTGAGCACAATGTCATATGTTATGGAATATCCCTTTGGTCAGCTGGGGTCAGCTGTCCTGGCCGTGTCCCCTCCCAGCTTCTGGTGCACGCTCAGCCTCCTCACTGGTGTGGTAGCATGAGAAGCGGAAAAGGCCTTGACTCTGTATGAGCGCTGCTCAGCAAACATCTCTGTATTATCAACACAGTGTTCAGCACAAATCCAGAACATTGCCCTGTACGAGCTACTGTGAAGAAAAGTAAGTCTACCCCAACCAAAGCAGTTACACCTGCTTGTGTTCTTGTGGCCTGTATTTTCTTTGTGCTGGAAATGGATGTCACTTAAGCATTTTTCAGACAAACCTAACTTTTAAGAACAACCTTTAAATTTTTTGTGGAACGTGGACAGAGGCTTGTTGTGGCCCCAATTAGTAGCAAGCTTAAGTAATCTTGTAGAACTTCCTTCTGTTTTTAGCTAGTGTGTAACTGCTGTTAGGATTGGACTTGTACTTTCTGCACCACATAGCATCTTGTGCACTAGTACCACTACTTCTGTGCTGAGTGAAAAAGGAGTTGTGGTAACAGTTCCATGTAATGCAGTCACCAACTCTTTTTCTCACAGCCAACCTGCAAATTCTTTTAAGTGAGCTGTGGTATCTTTCCCTGGTGGAAACAGTTCATCAATTAGACTACTATACAAAGCAGCACTTCGAAGTCCCAGGCTCCAGAGGCACTCTGAAAGGAAGAGAATACCAAGTAGAAACAGAGCAGTCTGTGATTATCTTACCTTAAGGGCAAAGAGGAGGTGACGGGGATAAATGCAGAACAAGTGGGTTCCGCAACGCTCCCCCCGCCTGTGCAGGGGCTCAGCAGAGAGAGTGAGAGCGCAGCACTAGGCAGAGGGCTTTACCTGTGGTTACAGGGCTGTGACGCTAAAAGAGAAAGATTGATGTGGTTTCAAGAAGAAAGTGCAAACTGAAAACTGTATCAAACAGACTTAAGTAATTAATAGCTACAGCTGGTAGAAGAACAAGATTGCATCTAGAAGGAGCCAAATTAACGTATTGTTGCTTCAGGGACTGTGGGACTGATTGCAAATTCAATTAGAATTTTTCTGCACAAAACAATCTATTAGTGTGTTCAGCTATATTGTGTATTTTGGTAAAGGGCAAGGAGATGGAAATGTAGCTCTGTTCCAGTCTAATAGAGAGCCATCAGTTAACCCTAAAAAGAGATGGTATTTCCACGTGCACTTCTGGAGTGTTTTTGCCAGGCTCTAAGAAGCCTTTTGAGGAAAGAATTAGTTTGAGCACTCTTATAGAAAGATGAATAGGATCTCCATGTTTGGGCAACAGCCTGTTTTTTGTTTTTCCCTCTATTACTTGATTCCTTAATTGACTTAATTCCAACTCATAACTTTTTCGGTTTGCCCAGCTAAATAGTTTAGCCCAAAAGGAAGGTGTCTTAAGATAACTGCACAGAGCAATAAATATGTTAATTTTTGTTGGCCAGCTGTCATGCAAATCAGAAGCACAAGGTACGGGATTTTTCAGCTACAGCTGGCATTTGTCAAGACCTGCCAAGTGAGATGTTCTCTGCTCTCAGGGCTGAGGCCTGGCGTAGCAATCCCTCAAAGACTGGAGCTTGTACCATTGACTTGTGCTCAAAGCTAAGTTTAAAAAAAAAAAAAAAATCCCCAACCAAACAGAACAAGAAACCCAAACAAACAAAGGGACTCTAATCAAAACCAACCCTGACGAGTCCAAAACATTCCAACCAACCAACAAACCTGCCATTTTTTCTAATCTGTGTCAGGAAAAAAAACCAGGTACCTGTTGCCAATGAAGTCTTTGTTTTCTGTAAAAATGTGAATGGATCAGAACCAGTTTCAAATCTGTGAACATGTTGAGGGGAATATCTGTTGAAATGGAAAACAAAAAGTATTAATGGGGTAAATGTATCTCCCATTAATGCTGCATGTACAGAGAGGTGACAGCACAGCAGACCAGTGCAAAATTTGAATCTATCCTGAGAGCACCTGAAAGAAGGGAGTGAGTTTCATGAAGGTGACAAGTTTGTGGAGAGCATCAGGCCACTCACCAGAGCAATACCAGGAATCTGTGGGAAGCTCCTGTGTTTAGAGGAAGTGGAGCTGGAAAAACAGAGCCAGGAAAGACTAGAGAGTCCCATTGTATGTTATGGAATTTGTAGTTGTATTTTTTATGATCGACTGAGGAACTGGCTGGAAAGCCCATCGTTTGTTAAAGTTAACTGCTGTAGCAACTCTGAATACTTCATCCTGTTCATGTGACCAGATCTTTACAGTATTACTTCCTGTCAGGAGAACTAGAACTCTGGAAATTTTCTCCATAATAGCCCTATTTTAAAATATTTAAGCTTGAATGCTTACAATAAAACATTGAATTACAGTGTTAATTATTTTTCTAATTATTTTTGTAGGAAACAGTGAATATGTACCCATTTCAGATGCACAGCATTGCACTGTCAACATTTGCCTCATTAATTGGACCATTTGGAGGCTTCTTTGCCAGTGGATTTAAAAGAGCTTTCAAAATCAAGGTGTGTAATGACTCCTGTAAACTGGTTTTGCTTTGGTTTTCTCTTTGAATTAGATAAGTTGGTGGGTTGGGTTTGTTTTGGGTTTTGTTTTTTTTTAATTTTTCATTGTTGTGTTTCTACTAAAGTGTGATGATGTTTGAGCTGTTTTTTAGCATAAACAGCGGTGCTTACTTTTTTTCAGATATATGTACGTGTTATTCTTAAAACTTTGCATAACCAGCGCATGATTTTAATGTTGGAAATGCAAGAATAATTCGGTTTCATCTTTTGCTTGATAATTACTCTTCCAAGTCACTTTGCAGAAGTGGTTTAGGCAAGCCAGACATGAGATGTTATGCTTGACACGACAGGCAATCTGTAGGTGCCTGAGCAGCGCCGTCCGTGGTTCACCTCTCCAGCTGTGTGTTTTACGGAGAGTATTTGTGTTGTACACAGATGCTGACATGCCAGCTCTGCCAAAGCGCGAGGCGCTTGGCTGCCTTTGCCAATACGGTGCCGCCTTGTAACGAGAGAGTGTATTGGCAAATGATGTGATGAACTTAACCTCTGTTTATTGCAAGGTGTGCGCTGCCGCTTGTGGCAGTGTTGTCCCTGGCTGGTATTAAGTGGCAGCAGGAGTATGGGAAGAAGGCAGCCCCAAATTTTCTCCTGACCTTCTTTATGTCTTAGTAGGACTGCTGTAATTCTTACCCCATTGCTTGTTGTTCTTGTTGTTGTTTTCCCTATGTTTTGGCATGTACTTTGGCACAGAAGCATATAAACCTCTTTGTTTGTGCTGAACTCCCATACATGTGCTTGTACTTACTCCTCTTCCTTATGCCGGTCCGAACAGCTTGTTCGGCACTTCGCTAGCTACAACCTCATGCACCGTCGTACCAGGCAGCAAAAGGCTGTTTGTGTGAAGAAGGGCGCTTTTTTGGGAAAAAATGCTTATGAAAAGCAGCACTTATTCTTAAAGTACAGCATTAAAAAGTAGATTTTTTTTTTTATTTTATTTTTATTTTCTTCTAAATTACTGCTGGGTGTCAAGGTGGTGACCAAAGTGCTGTCGGGAAGACAGGGATATTGTGGAATTGTTACTGAAGGCATCATGGAGGTTAGGCTAGACATTCCATGCCTGCCCAGCACTGGAGGACTGGAGCAGCACCGGGTGCGCAGGACTGGTTTAACTTGCTGGCCGTAACCCCGTGTGACTGTGGTCAGGGTTTTCACCTGGCAAGTACACAAGTGAGTATGGATGGCAAAAGGGATACGTGAAGGTAGTTTGACTGATAAAGGTATTCTACAGACAAGATCAGGTAACACAAAGGTAGTGTATCAAGCTTTGTTTCCATCAGAAATTTTTTTTTTCAAGTAGCAATAATTTTTTCACTGCAAGGTTTTTTGGTTCTGTTAAAAATATTTCTGCTATATGCACACGTTATGGTTTTTAACTGTGGTTACCAAGAACCCAGTGAGTGGACAGTATGACTTGCAAAGCCACTGTTGGACAGGGAAGAGAATTCTCAGGTTACGCTTCTCTTGTAGCAAATACACACTCCTTGGTGTCGCAAACCAGTCCAGGACCTGTCCAAAAGCTTTTACTTGTATACCCAGGAAGAGAATTAACACTCAAAACAGAGTCAAGTGCCCAAGAGCTTTATTAGTCTGACAACCAGTGCACGAGTGTAAAAGAGGGAGAGAGAGACAAGAGGAAGGAAAGCAAGAGGAGAAGTTACCACCACGAAACAGAGATTCCAACAGTTCAATCCGTCCATGGAGCAATGAGGGTCAGGGAGCCACAGTCGAGCCAGAGGAGAGTCTGGACGGAAGAAGCAGAGCAGACCCAGGAAAAGACAAACAAGCAGAATACAGGAAAAAAGCAGTGCAAAGTAGTCCATTCTTCCACTTTTATCATGTCATCTTATTACATGTTTATGGTTCTTCTGAGAATCTTTTTGCATATTCCAAGAGCTGATTTGCTTAACTCCACCTCCCACCAGCAGTGGTAGGCATGCCCAGTACCATCACTGCGGGGTCTCGAGAAGTAGACCCCGCGTCTGGGCGCATGCGTGGAGGCTGGGTTGAGTGTCTCGAAATTCGTTTTAGGTTCAGTTTCTCGGAGCAGAATACACTTCATGCTTAGGTCTGGAAAGAACAGTCTAGCAGTTGCTCCATTGTGGTGGCAGTGATGCCTTCACTGGTTTTGTTTCAGCAGTGTCAAGGCAGAAGACCAACACAGTCTCTTACACCAGGTTAACAAGTGTTTCAGCAGCATCTACCAGCAGTAAGCATTAAAGAGGAGAGCTAGATTCTGCAGAGGCAAGAAACACCAGCCATTAGCCTACTAGGCTTGCAAAAAAATGAAATTATGTGCAGGCATGCAAGTGTACCCGGTACTGGCAAACCTGCACCTGACCTACTGCTGTCCTCTTGTGTGATACTGTGGGCAAGTTGCTTCATCTCTTCTTTTTCTTCTCACCCCTTGACTCACCTTTGCAGTTAAAAACTCCTTGAGCAAAGGAGGCTCTTGTTGACTTTTGGCTCAGTGCAGTGAAACCATAGCTTAATTGCAGCCTTAGTGTCCTGCTGTCAAATGATACATCGTTAGTGTATTTCATTGGAATCTCTGACTGTGATTTTTTTTTATTTCTGTTTTTCTCCCCTCTCTGTCCTTCACACCCAAAAGGATTTTGCAGACACAATCCCTGGGCATGGTGGGATAATGGATCGCTTCGATTGTCAGTACCTGATGGCCACTTTTGTTCATGTCTATATCACCAGTTTCATAAGGTACGGGGCTTTTTACAATATTAGCTGTTTAAGCTTGCATAGGAGCTGTGCCACAGTCATTTCATACAAGTTACGTTCCACACTATTAGCATAGTAGAGATTGCAGGTTTCTAAACCTGATTTATGCAAGGCTTTCAAATACACTATTAAGAAAACACATGCTGCTGGCTAGGATTTGTGTCAAGTTCAGGCAATGCCTTTAATCTGTCTCTGAGTGCTTTTAAAAGTAACCTGTGTACCCCAAATACCGGAAAATTTTGCGTAGCAGCCTCTTAGTTTTACTAGAATTCACTGATTAGGGGCAGGTATGAGGGTGGGGGTTTGGGCAGGAGGGTTGCTGCAGCGTCTGCTTTCCCCGAGTGGTTCCTGAAGAGCCTGTGGGTTGCAAGACTGCGGTTCTTGTGTAACTTTCAGTATTTCTCAGCCGCTTGCCTTGGAATTTTCTGTTTAAGATGAAAACAGTACGGTTAAAGAGAGGAGACAACTTCTTAAAAATATTGCTTGTCTTCCCTGAACCACGCCAGCTGTCAAAAAGAAGTCACGGGAATGACAGTTCTTACAGCCACTCATTTTAGTTCCTGGGGCAGAGGGAATCAAGGGGCTGTAGGTGTCCATACCAGTACATGCCCCTAGTTTTGTAAATGCATATGGCTAGATGATTATTAGATACGTGATCAGCGTCAGATACATTGCCTCATATTTGGTCCATCTTAGAAACGGACTGTAAACAAGCGACTAACTAAACCCGAGGCTATTATTTAGAAAAGCTCGGTTTAATTTATGGCTTTCTTTGCCAACTTGGCCAACTATCTGTTTAATTCAGTAGTACACAGCTCATATGGCAACAGATGTTAAACTGAAAAAGATGTGTTGATGCAAAATGTTACTACCATTATAAAGGATGAATCAATCTTATTTGTCATGAGCCTTCTTAATATCCCCATTTGGCAGCAAATACAAGGAATGCTTTTGAGTTTCTGTTCAAATTGAGCTAAGGAGTATGCTTTGCCAGTGATGCTCATCCATGTACCCTGAGGGTGTAGGCTGGGAGAAATTCATAACTTGGTGTCCCCCAAAAAAGGAAGATGTTGTTTGTGCAGCAAGACAAAAATGGAAAGCTGTCAAGATTTCTTTAGAGCTGCTTCTCCCCACAAAAAAAATTTTTTTTTTCATTGACAGGGGTCCAAATCCCAGCAAATTATTGAAACAGCTGTTGATACTTCAGCCTGAGCAACAACTAAGTGTGTATAAAACCTTGAAGTCTCACCTCGTCGAGAAAGGGATCCTGCAGCCATCTCTAAGAGGGTAGTTTGTCAAAGTGGGGGCCTAGAAGAAACTTCCATTTACAAAGAAGCCTGTGGAAAAGCATTGCAAATGTGCACAAAGATAAAGCCAAAGGAGGAGTAGTTTGTAGCCTGGAAGAGGTGAATGTTTCCCAAACTGAATGTGAATACTATGACTTCCTGTTAGGACACAGAAGATCGCTGACTCCTAAAATAATTTAAATGCTTGCAAAGTAACAGTCCACGTGCTGTGTCTTTTAGTTCTTGCAGTGGATGGCAGCAGTCTTCCTTCAGCACCCAGCCTGACAGGCTTTGTATTAAAAAAAAAACAACCCCAAAACCCCCCAAAAAACAAAGCCCTGAAAACCCAAATGTAAAATTCACTGTTAGTTTTTAAAGAGTTATTTAATATTGTATATCTTAGGAATACTTTTTTGGTCTCTAGTGGTTACTGAGATGAGCAGTCACTTGTATGTAGCCCAGTGCTGAAATGACAGCTGGTCAGAAAGTACTGCTTGTGTTTACTAAAATTGCTATGAAGGTTAAATCTAGCTCTGTTTTCAATTAAAACAGCTTTCTTATGAAACTATTTCATGCTTTCAAGAGAAGAGTACCTTTACTGAAGTATAGCTGAACTGTTTGGGCTGTGGAGCTGCTATTTTTTTTTGTTTGTTAGTTAATATTACAGGTGATAAATTGTCTACATCTAAGAGTAAAGATTACCTGAGAAAATGGTAATCTCCAACCCAGCAAACAGAGTGGGGAGAATCTGGAATTGAAACCCTTAGATTCTTCAGCTTGGTCAGTGTCTGAAGGCAGTAATTCAAGCCTTATTGTTTGTGCCTCTTAACTACCCCATAGAATTGGAGGTATTTCCTTCTTTTTAAAAGCACTTTGAGGTCCTGAGTAAAAAGTGAAGTTTGGGCTGTTTTATTAATGTTTTACTCAGGTGAAGGCAGGAAGTTTTTCTCATGAATGTGCACAGCGTGAGACAGGATGCATGGTTCTTCTGCTGTGTGTTGTTATTTATTAAGGAAATCCTCAAGCAAACTTGGGTAGCCACATAGGTGTCTGAATGGAGAATTTTTATAGAAAGCAGCTATTCTGTAGACTTGGTGGGGCATATGAGGAAAGCCAATGCCCTGTGATTCTCAATCCTAGTTGTTTTCCAACTTTTTTTCATCATGTGACACGTCTTCATGCAAATAAAAATACAACCTTTTTTTCAAATGACAAAAATGACTCCTGTACAAACAGAAAGCACAAATGCTAATTTTATTTTGGTATACTGTAACTTGATACAGTTTAAGTTTTCCAACTAATTGTAAATAAGTTTCTCCTGCGGTGAACGTACCGATGCCACGTATCTATATGCGTGTATATATAAAATATTAAAAGGTGTATGTATATATAGAGAGATTAAAGGAGAAAATTTTAAATAGTTGGTGCTACTTGAGGATAAAACCGTGGAAGAAATGACTGCAGTGGGTGATGAGCCTGCAGACTGCTTTTTGTTGGAACACCACGCAGCTGGAACCGCCCTGCACTGTTTTGCACGTAGCCATGGTGCAGGTGCTCTGGTGGCGCATGTACAGCTCCTGTGTGGAAAAGCACCCCTGTACACAGCTACGAAATGAAATCCAGCTCTAAAGTAATTCCTGTTGGTGTCGGGTATTTGACAGAATTTAAATTATGTCCAAGCTGGAGATTGCAGTACTTGTATTGCAGGAACACTCTTAAGAGGTGAAAAATTGTTGCTAGTAGCTCATCCGCCAGTGGCTGCACGACTTGGCTTATTAATTGGAGGGGACTGAAATTCAGCCCTTCCACTGGAAGAGCAGCAGCACAGCCTCAGGTTAGAAGATATCACAGTCTGGGTGTGGGACATGTGGCAAGGTGTTTTAAAAAGAAGGGAAGGGAAAATGAGAGGGCAACCAAAGTAGCATACCTGGAAAACCAAGTTTTACATGAGGTCTTGGTTATGTACGGGTCTTTGGTAGATGCTTATGAAGAAACACAGACATACTGGAGCTGGTACATCTTTATAAAAAAAAAGAATTATATGTAGAATATATATATAGAGAGAAGGGTAATTGTTACTTCAGAAACTTGAACTTTTTAGTGTAATTTTATAGCATGTATAATAAGGAAGTTAAAATATATTTTAGCATTTAATACAACAGAGCATTTGAAATTAATTGCTATGTATTTGCACAATAGAAAGTTCAACGCTGCAATTCTGCTGTTCAACATTAAAATGAAGAAGGGGTCACTTGTGAACTTAGCAATTTTCTGGATGGAGTAATAGCTTCTTGCTGACTTAGGCCTGGTGTAAATACAGCTCAGCAGGACTTGCCACTGTGAAGTGACAGCTCTGCTTGCTTACTCTGAAGTGCATTTACCCACCTTGTCACTTCTGTTAGTTCAGGCATTGCAATATGATCAGCAGGAAGGTTTAGCTTTTCACACCAGTGATTCTTTTCACTTGCACTTTTGTTCTAAGTTGCTATAATTACCTGTTGAGCAAAAAAAAAATGTATATTATGTAAATATTGTAAATGATATGAGCATATAATGTCCATTTTAGTTTGGCTGTTTCAATCTTTCATTGAAGCAGGTGTTGTAAAAAAAAAAATTAAAAAATAAAACCGGGACAGAAATCCTCCTGTCTTGTTTTTCCTGTAGCATACACAGTGAGTGGAGCTTTCTTAACAAGAATTTGTATTCCTTTAGATTATTCCTTAAAGTTGTGTTCTTAACAGCAAAGCCTGCTATTAATTTCCTACCTTGTGCCCCCTTGAGACTTCAGGCCGTCCGTGACTGTTGCTGCAAGCATCTTGCATGATGTGCCTCGTCTCCAAAGACAGGCCAACTTAGCACTTTTTTCAGCACCTCGACATTGTGTGCGTTTGCCTCCCAGGTGGGTGGTGCACGGTGTGTGACGCAGCCTGGCAACAGCCGTTGCCTGGAGCGGACAGAATGGAAAAGCGACACTTCCGTTGCCCCCCGCGGCTGTTTTCCTCCACGTAGGAAGTACTGCAGCTGATGCCGCACGCCAGTGGGAGGCTGGAAGAGGCCACCACTGGTCCCTTTTGCTTCAACTCCAGGTATCTGCAAAGAAGTGGCGAAGAGGGGAGGAAGCAACAGTGCCAGGAGTAGAGCTCCTGGTCGGAGAGGACTCAGTGACTCCTCTTACCACCCTGCCACATTCTGTCTCTGGAACACAAGTAAGCTTTCAGTTTCCTTGATGTCGGTTCCTGTTTTGGAGCCCCACTCCCCACTCATTATTCCCAGTGCTGCTAGCAGCTGGCTCTCCCCTGCTTTCCTGTTCCTTCCCTCTTAAGCCTTGGATTCAAGATCCTTCACCTCCTGTAGCCTCAAACAAGCTGGGGAACGAATACATCTCATTTCTAAATTACAAAGATGACTGTAACAGCTGTTAAACACTCACCATCAGCAATCCATGTCTGTACTCTACACCTCCTTAAACTTAAAAAAAACTGCTGGAGAAGCATGTGGAGCTTTCCCATGGCCTGCATCAACTTCCTGATGCTCTTCTGAGGAACAGAAGGGAGAAATTAGTGATGAGTTTTCTCCTGCTAAACAGATAATGCTTTGAACTGTTGCTTGAACAGAAACAGGAAACTTGCCTTCTACAAGCAAAAGCCTTTCAGGGCATGGTCGCTGCGGTAGTTGGAAGGAGCTGCTTTCATGGATACTAGTGTAGCAGTGAACTGGCCTGACAGCCAAAGTAGTCCTTGTTTGTGCATTTGCAGCAGAGGGTATTAGTGACTTTTTTTTTCCAAATGTTGACTTCAGTTGTCCTACATAACATTTAAGCCACACTGCGCAGAGTCCCTTTGTCCAGCTTGTATTAGAACCTGCCCTTAGCTAAGGTGCAATTGCTCTTTCCCTTGTAAACAATTTTTCAGTTACAAAATGGATATTCAATTCCATGGTTTAGTGATGCAACAACCCTCGGCAGCGCTACAGGCTTGGGGAGGAGTGGCTGGAAAGCTGCCCAGCAGAGAGGGACCTGAGGATGTTGATTGACAGCTGGCTGAAGATGAGCCAGCAGTGTGCCCGGGTGGCCAAGAAGGCCAACGGTATCCTGGCCTGTGTCAGGAATAGTGTCGTCAGCAGGAGCAGAGAGGAGATCGTTCCTCTGTACTTGGCTTTGGTGAGGCCGCACCTCGAGTACTGTGCCCAGTTTTGGGCCCCTCACTACAAGAGGGACACTGAGGTGCTGGAGAGGGTACAGAGGTGGGCTACCAAGCCAGTAAAGTGTTTGGAGCATGTGTCATGTCAGGAACGGCTGAGGAATCCGGGGCTGCTTAGCCTGGAGAAAAGAAGACTTAGGGAGAGACCTTGTTGCTCTCTACAGCTACCTGAAAGGAGGTTGTAGCAAGGCAGGGGTCGGCGTGTTGTCCCAGGTAGGAAGGGACAGGACAAGGAGAAATGGCCTTAAGTTGCGCCAGGGGAGTTTCAGGTTGGATATTAGGAAGAATTTCTTTACCAAAAGGGTTGTCAGGCGTTGGAAGAGCCTGCCCGGGCGGGTGGTTCTGTCACTGTCCCAGGAGGAGCTGAAGAGAGGCGTAGATGTTGTGCTGAGGGACATGGTTTCGTGGTGTTGATAGGGCTAGGATAAAGGTTGGACTTGATGATGTTGAAGGTCTCTTCCAACCAAAACTGTTCTGATTCTGTTATTCCATGATTTCAATTTGTGTCAACTTAGATTTAAGTCCTGTATGTGCAGGATTCCATAAACGGGTGGTTAATACAAGTGTCACCCATAAACAGAATCATAGAATCATTTAGGTCCTTAGACCCTTTAGATTACGGAGTCCAACTATTAACCTGTCGCTGCAAAGTCTCCTGTTCTGAATACTACAGACGAGGTAATATCTGCATTGCACCTCAACTTCCCAGTACTGATGCTTGTTCTACAAATCACAAGAACATGTTTTGATCTCTAAAGGAACGGGTGAGAAAGACTGTTATTAAGATTTTGTTAACATAGACATGTCCTTTGCAAGTAAGTATAGAAAAGCAACATATCCTCATAGGGAAGTCAAGGTATAAAGCTTCAGCCCCATTGAATTGCCACCCATTGGCTTGCCCAAGTTGAGGTACAGGAACAGCATTTCACTTCCTCAAGCAGTTGCTGGTCCTGGGCAAAAGAGACTGAGGCAGCTGCCCCCGGTTCAGCTGGGACTTGACTTTTGAGCTAATCCCACACACAGCTTTCTGACTCTGACTCAAAGGCTGAGGTCCAGCCAGTCTCAGAGCCCAGTCACTCAGTCGGGGGCTTAGGAAAACACATGACTTCTCCAGTAATCCAGCACAGAGAGGAGAGGTTTCCACTTCTGCTGTTAGGACCCTGCTCTTTGATCACAGAAAATTAAATACTTGTGTTATCTGACACACCTCGTGCACACCTCTAAAGAAAACATGGCAAGAGCCCTAATTGCCCAATAGTGGCTTATATTAACTACTCAACTGTGGCTAATCACTGTGGTTTGTATGTACTTGAAAGGGTGTGTGTGGTTCTGCATACTTTGACCTAGTTTCTGGTGTGACAAACTGTCGTACCCACCAAACATAGGCTATCTCTAGACTGAGAAGCAAGCCCTGCCAGACTCTATGCTGTCCTGTGTCTGACAGCACCAAAAAAAGTTTCTTACCTGAAATTCGGACAGAAGCTCTGTAAAGCTGGAACAGAGGAGGTTCCACAAAAATGTTAGAAAAAACTTTTTCACTGTGAGGGTGACAGAGCACTGGCACAGGCTGCCCAGGGAGGTTGTGGAGTCTCCTTCTCTGGAGACTTTCAAAATCTGCCTGAACGAGTTCCTGTGTGATCTACTGTAGGTGATCCTGTTCTGGCAGGGGGGCTGAACTAGATGATCTTTTGAGGCCCCTTCCAACCCCTGACATTCTGTGATGCTGTGAAAACTACAGAACCCTTGTGTCAGTGTGGGTCTGGTCGTGAGCTGCCCACCTGTGCTAAAGTTCGTTAAATAGGTAAGACCAGTGTGTGACCTGGATTGAGCTGAAAATTACAGGAAAACAGAAGAGTAGCTCCTATGGCCCCGCACTTTTGTTGCCATGGTCAGTGTCAGACAAAGGACACTGAGGTGAACCTTTGGCCAGACTGAGCACAGCCCTTTTTTTTTGTTGACCTTCCTTTTCCTGTCTAACTCTTGGTCTCCCTTTTTAGGCTCAGTTTGTAAGGCTCAAACATTGCTAATAGGGTAAGGCTAAATAACGAGCGTGCATCACCTGCAAACGGCCTCACTTGGTGGACCCAACTGCCCAGGTTTGAGGCCAGCAATCCCTCCAACATGGACATCACTCACACTGAGCTTGCTTTTTTCTTTTAAAGCTAACCAGGGGGTGCCGCTAGAGGTCCCCCGCTGCCCACCGCACCCCGCCAGGGATCCACCAGCCTTGGTGGTGTAGTGGTTTGGGCTTTTTTTTTGCTGGTTACAGCTGCAGCAGCTGGAGAAGGCTGCCTGATCTCTAGGTGCATGAAGGAATGTGCCAAATCTGCAAAATAACCCTTCTGCTCTATTCATTTCATTTAGAGTGGCCGGTCCACGCTAAAGCACAAAGCAGGGTTCTTGAAGAAACACAGGGACTAGGCTGAGCATTTTTAAAAAGGAACGGAGTAATCAGAAGAAGGTTAAAACATGCAAAGTAGAAGGGATACCTGGATCTCCCCAACAGTAAAACTCGCTGCTCGTGGCTTAGCCAGGCATACACTTCACTGAGTTGAAACCTGTCTGGGTGGCTGAGCCCCAAGAGTGATGGTGAACAGAGTTCAATCCAGCTGGCGGCCAACTGCGAGTGGTGCCCCCCAGGGCTCAGCGTTGGGGCCAGTCCTGTTTCACATCTTTATCAATGATCTGGATGAGGGGATTGAGTGCTCTCTCAGGAAATTCGCAGATGACACCAAATGGAGTGGAAGTATTGATCTGCTGGAGGGTAGGGAGGCTCTTCAGGGGAGTCTGGACAGGCTGCATCGATGGGCTGAGGCCAACTGCAGGAGGTTCAACAAGGCCAAGTGATAGGTCCTGCCCTTGGGTCACAACAACTCCAGCAGCACTACAGGCTTGGGGAGGAGTGGATAGAGAGCTGCCCAGCAGGAAAGGAGCTGCAGGTGCTGGTAGACAGCCGGCTGAAGATTAGCCAGCAGTGTGCCCCAGTGACCACAAAGGCCAATGGCATCCTGGCCTGTATCAGAAATAGCTCGTCTAACAGGAGCAGGGAAGTGATCGTTCCCCTTTACTTGGCACTGGTGAGGCCACGACTTGAGTGCTTTGTTCAGTTGCAGGTGCCAGAGTGTAAGAAGTATATCGAGGTCCCAGAGCACATCCAGAGAAGGGCAAAAAAGCTTGGCAGGGGTCTAGAGGACGCGCCTTGCGAGCAGCAGCTGAGGGAACTGGGATTGTTTAGCCAGGAGAAGAGGAGGCTGAGGGAAGGCCTTGTCGCTCTCTACAGCTACCCGAAAGGAGGATGTAGTGAGGAAGGTGTTGGTCTCTTCTCCTGAGCTGCTGATGACAGGATGAGATGAAATGAGCTCAAGTTGTGCCAGGGGAGGTTTAGAATGGATATTAGGAAAAATTGTTTGACTTAAAGAGTGGTGAGGCATTGGGACAGGCTGCCCAGGGCAGCGGTGGAGTTGCCATCACTGGAGGTATTGAAACAATGTGTAGCTGTGGCACTTCAGGACATAGTTTAGCAGTCATGGTAGTATGGGGTTGAAGGATAAACTTGGTAATGATCTTAGATGTCTTTTCCAACTTTCCTGATTCTCTGGATATATGAAGAAGAGGGTTGGGGGGGATGCTAGTCTGGAGAAGGCTGCCTCATGGGCTCGTAGGCTCATGGAATGGCTTGTGCTGGAAAGGACCTCGAAAGCTCACCCCGACCATCCCCGCACTGGGGGCAGGGCCATCTTTGACCAGACCAGCTTGCTCAAAGCCCCAGCCGGCCCGGCCTTGAACCCTTCCTTCAAAGGAGGGGGCACCCACACCTTGCCCCAGGCTCTCACCACCCTCACGACCACAGGCAGTTCCCTTGGCCGCCCTCTTGTGCCCTGGCACCCCGCACCATCCCGAAGGCCTACGGCCGGGCCTGCAGCCCTGGCACCAGTGTCCTTGCTGGGCTGGGGAGACCAGGAGGGGACACAGGACTCCAGGCGCAGTCCCCAGAGTACCAATTAAAAGAGAGGCAAAGCGCATCTGCACTGACTGTCTCGGTCCATTGGTTTTATTTAAAGTCAGTTTTGCCTGGTCTTGAAAAGAGCAAATGAAGCATCTCGAAGGGGCCTTGATGCTGAAGGCCAGCACTTCCCCCCAGCAGGCCGGCGGTCTTCTGCTTCTCCAGAGGCTGAACGGCTGCCTCTCCGCCATCTCAATCGGCTGCTGTCCTTCTTGCACTGCCACGGAGGGCCTGGCTTCCTCTGCACCCTGCCGTGGGAAGGCCTCCTCGTCGTGGGGCCGAAGAAAGCCCACCTGCAGGCGCCAGGTCGCTTGGCAGCCCTTGGAGGGGATGTCTCTCAGCGTCGCAGCCTGGCGGGAGCCACGTTGCCTCTTCCCCTCTTCCTCAGGCGCAGAGCACAGGAGATGGCCCCACTTCAGAAGGGCTGGGGGTAGGGGAGAGGGTGGAGGACGAGAAGCAAGGGCTCCCAAGACCCACGGCTGTCAACCAACCCATCGCTGACGCCGGGGAGATGGACTGGGGGAGCCCGCCGGCAGCAGGCGCGGAGGGCAGGCCGCCCAGCTAGCCTGGCCTGGCCCTCTTACGGCTCCGCTTCGCTGGCGGTGGAGAGAGGAGCCCTGGCACCGGCTGGTGCTGCCAGGGCACCCATCCTGCCGGTGGATCCACATCCATCGGCTCCTCCACATCTCCAGGTGGGTCCACGTCCATGGGCTCCACACGATCAGTTCTGGCTGCTGGTATCACGAAGCGGAAGGACGCCAACAGTCTCTGCGCCTTCATGCCTGCTTCCGCCGCCGCCGCCTTGCTGGCTGCCACCAGCGGGCTCTGCCCCTTCGGGCGGCCCGTCTCTGCCGCGTAGTTGACTTCTGGCAGCGGCCTCTGCCTCCTCTCACACACCTCCTCCTCCCTCTCCGCTTGTCGCCTACGTGGAGGTGAGCGACGACTTGCTGTGCTGGCTGCCACCAGCGGGCTCTGCCCCTTCGGGCGGCCGGTCTCTGCCGCGTAGCTGACTGGCGGCAGCGGCCTCTGCCTCCTCTTGTACGCCTGCTCCTCTCTTTCTGTTTGTCGCCCACGCAGAGGTGGGCGACAACTCGCTGTGCCACGGTGGGTCCTCTTCCTGCCAGCCATGGTGGCGTTCGAGGGCCCGGACGCTCAGCGAATGAGCCAGCCAGCTGCTGGGGCCCAGAAGAGGAGGTGCTGAGGTAGCCGTGACATCACCAGGCCATTGTGATGTCACAAGGCCATGCAAATAGCTGCAGAGGGCACCCTATCGAACCATGTGGCAGCTGAGGGGCCTGTGGCCTTCAAGGTGCCCTTCCTCCTGTGGGAGGAAGAAGAGGGTCTGGGGGATGCCAAGCGGGAGAAGATAGAATCATCAAATCATGGTATCACAGAATCATAGAGCAGTTTTGGTTGGAAGAAACCTTCAACATCATCGAATCCAACCTTTGTCCTAGCTCTATCAACACCACGAAACCACGTCCCTAAGCACAACACCTACCCCTCTCTTAAGCTCCTCCGGGGACGGTGACTGAACCACCTCCCTGGGCAGGCTCTTCCAATGCCTGACAACCCTTTCGGTAAAGAAATTCTTCCGAATATCCAGCCTGAAACTCCCCTGGTGCAACTTAAGGCCATTTCTCCTTGTCCTATCCCTTGTCACCAGGGACAACATGCCGACCCCCACTTCACGACAGCCTCCTTTCAGGTAGCTGTAGAGAGCAACAAGGTCTCTCCCTAAGTCTTCTTTTCTCCAGGCTAAACAGCCCCAGATCCCTCAGCCGTTCCTCGCACGACACATGCTCCAAACACTTTACTGGCTTGGTAGCCCACCTCTGTACCCTCTCCAGCACCTCTTGTGTGTCCCTCTTGTAGCAAGGGGCCCAAAACCGGACACAGTACTCGAGGTGTGGCCTCACCAAAGCCAAGTACAGAGGAACGATCTCCTCTCTGCTCCTGCTGACAACACTTCCTGACACAGGCCAGGATGCTGTTGGCTTTCTTGGCCACCTGGGCACACAGCCATGTGGAGCCCACAGCCCCAGCACCAGTGTCCTTCATGGGCTGGGGAGAACAGGAGGGAACAGAGGCGCAGTCCCCAGAGTACCAAATAAAAGAGAGGCAAAGCGCATCTGCACTGAATCTCTCAGTCCATTGGTTTTATTTAAAGTCAGTTTTGCCCAGTCTTGAAAAGAGCAAATGAAGCATCTCGAAGGGGCCTTGATGCTGAAGGCCAGCACTTCCCCCCAGCAGGCCGGCTTCTCCAGGGGCTGAACGGCTGCCTCTCCGCCATCTCAATCGGTTGCTGTCCTTCTTGCGCTGCCACGGAGGGCCTGGCTTCCTCTGCACCCTGCCGTGGGAAGGCCTCCTCGTCGTGGGGCCGAAGAAAGCCCACCTGCAGGCGCCAGGTCGCTTGGCAGCCCTTGGAGGGGATGTCTCTCAGCGTCGCAGCCTGGCGGGAGCCACGTTGCCTCTTCCCCTCTTCCTCAGGCGCAGAGCACAGGAGATGGCCCCACTTCAGAAGGGCTGGGGGTAGGGGAGAGGGTGGAGGACGAGAAGCAAGGGCTCCCAAGACCCACGGCTGTCAACCAACCCATCGCTGACGCCGGGGAGATGGACTGGGGGAGCCCGCCGGCAGCAGGCGCGGAGGGCAGGCCGCCCAGCTAGCCTGGCCTGGCCCTCTTACGGCTCCGCTTCGCTGGCGGTGGAGAGAGGAACCCTGGCACCGGCTGGTGCTGCCAGGGCACCCATCCTGCCGGTGGATCCACATCCATCGGCTCCTCCACATCTCCAGGTGGGTCCACGTCCATGGGCTCCACACGATCAGTTCTGGCTGCTGGTATCACGAAGCGGAAGGACGCCAACAGTCTCTGCGCCTTCATGCCTGCTTCCGCCGCCGCCGCCTTGCTGGCTGCCACCAGCGGGCTCTGCCCCTTCGGGCGGCCGGTCTCTGCCGCGTAGCTGACTGGCGGCAGCGGCCTCTGCCTCCTCTTGTACGCCTGCTCCTCTCTTTCTGTTTGTCGCCCACGCAGAGGTGGGCGACAACTCGCTGTGCCACGGTGGGTCCTCTTCCTGCCAGCCATGGTGGCGTTCGAGGGCCCGGACGCTCAGCGAATGAGCCAGCCAGCTGCTGGGGCCCAGAAGAGGAGGTGCTGAGGTAGCCGTGACATCACCAGGCCATTGTGATGTCACAAGGCCATGCAAATAGCTGCAGAGGGCACCCTATCGAACCATGTGGCAGCTGAGGGGCCTGTGGCCTTCAAGGTGCCCTTCCTCCTGTGGGAGGAAGAAGAGGGTCTGGGGGATGCCAAGCGGGAGAAGATAGAATCATAAAATCATGGTATCACAGAATCATAGAGCAGTTTTGGTTGGAAGAAACCTTCAACATCATCGAATCCAACCTTTGTCCTAGCTCTATCAACACCACGAAACCACGTCCCTAAGCACAACACCTACCCCTCTCTTAAGCTCCTCCGGGGACGGTGACTGAACCACCTCCCTGGGCAGGCTCTTCCAATGCCTGACAACCCTTTCGGTAAAGAAATTCTTCCGAATATCCAGCCTGAAACTCCCCTGGTGCAACTTAAGGCCATTTCTCCTTGTCCTATCCCTTGTCACCAGGGACAACCTGCCGACCCCCACTTCACGACAGCCTCCTTTCAGGTAGCTGTAGAGAGCAACAAGGTCTCTCCCTAAGTCTTCTTTTCTCCAGGCTAAACAGCCCCAGATCCCTCAGCCGTTCCTCGCACGACACATGCTCCAAACACTTTACTGGCTTGGTAGCCCACCTCTGTACCCTCTCCAGCACCTCTTGTGTGTCCCTCTTGTAGCAAGGGGCCCAAAACCGGACACAGTACTCCAGGTGTGGCCTCACCAAAGCCAAGTACAGAGGAACGATCTCCTCTCTGCTCCTGCTGACAACACTTCCTGACACAGGCCAGGATGCTGTTGGCTTTCTTGGCCACCTGGGCACACAGCCATGTGGAGCCCACAGCCCCAGCACCAGTGTCCTTCATGGGCTGGGGAGAACAGGAGGGAACAGAGGCGCAGTCCCCAGAGTACCAAATAAAAGAGAGGCAAAGCGCATCTGCACTGAATCTCTCAGTCCATTGGTTTTATTTAAAGTCAGTTTTGCCCAGTCTTGAAAAGAGCAAATGAAGCATCTCGAAGGGGCCTTGATGCTGAAGGCCAGCACTTCCCCCCAGCAGGCCGGCGGTCTTCTGCTTCTCCAGGGGCTGAACGGCTGCCTCTCCGCCATCTCCATCGGCTGCTGTCCTTCTTGCGCTGCCACGGAGGGCCTGGCTTCCTCTGCACCCTGCCGTGGGAAGGCCTCCTCGTCGTGGGGCCGAAGAAAGCCCACCTGCAGGCGCCAGGTCGCTTGGCAGCCCTTGGAGGGGATGTCTCTCAGCGTCGCAGCCTGGCGGGAGCCACGTTGCCTCTTCCCCTCTTCCTCAGGCGCAGAGCACAGGAGATGGCCCCACTTCAGAAGGGCTGGGGGTAGGGGAGAGGGTGGAGGACGAGAAGCAAGGGCTCCCAAGACCCACGGCTGTCAACCAACCCATCGCTGACGCCGGGGAGATGGACTGGGGGAGCCCGCCGGCAGCAGGCGCGGAGGGCAGGCCGCCCAGCTAGCCTGGCCTGGCCCTCTTACGGCTCCGCTTCGCTGGCGGTGGAGAGAGGAGCCCTGGCACCGGCTGGTGCTGCCAGGGCACCCATCCTGCCGGTGGATCCACATCCATCGGCTCCTCCACATCTCCAGGTGGGTCCACGTCCATGGGCTCCACACGATCAGTTCTGGTTGCTGGTATCACGAAGCGGAAGGACGCCAACAGTCTCTGCGCCTTCATGCCTGCTTCCGCCGCCGCCGCCTTGCTGGCTGCCACCAGCGGGCTCTGCCCCTTCGGGCGGCCCGTCTCTGCCGCGTAGTTGACTTCTGGCAGCGGCCTCTGCCTCCTCTCACACACCTCCTCCTCCCTCTCCGCTTGTCGCCTACGTGGAGGTGAGCGACGACTTGCTGTGCTGGCTGCCACCAGCGGGCTCTGCCCCTTCGGGCGGCCGGTCTCTGCCGCGTAGCTGACTGGCGGCAGCGGCCTCTGCCTCCTCTTGTACGCCTGCTCCTCTCTTTCTGTTTGTCGCCCACGCAGAGGTGGGCGACAACTCGCTGTGCCACGGTGGGTCCTCTTCCTGCCAGCCATGGTGGCGTTCGAGGGCCCGGACGCTCAGCGAATGAGCCAGCCAGCTGCTGGGGCCCAGAAGAGGATGTGCTGAGGTAGCCGTGACATCACCAGGCCACTGTGATGTCACAAGGCCATGCAAATAGCTGCAGAGGGCACCCTATCGAACCATGTGGCAGCTGAGGGGCCTGTGGCCTTCAAGGTGCCCTTCCTCCTGTGGGAGGAAGAAGAGGGTCTGGGGGATGCCAAGCGGGAGAAGATAGAATCATCAAATCATGGTATCACAGAATCATAGAGCAGTTTTGGTTGGAAGAAACCTTCAACATCATCGAATCCAACCTTTGTCCTAGCTCTATCAACACCACGAAACCACGTCCCTAAGCACAACACCTACCCCTCTCTTAAGCTCCTCCGGGGACGGTGACTGAACCACCTCCCTGGGCAGGCTCTTCCAATGCCTGACAACCCTTTCGGTAAAGAAATTCTTCCGAATATCCAGCCTGAAACTCCCCTGGTGCAACTTAAGGCCGTTTCTCCTTGTCCTATCCCTTGTCACCAGGGACAACATGCCGACCCCCACTTCACGACAGCCTCCTTTCAGGTAGCTGTAGAGAGCAACAAGGTCTCTCCCTAAGTCTTCTTTTCTCCAGGCTAAACAGCCCCAGATCCCTCAGCCGTTCCTCGCATGACACATGCTCCAAACACTTTACTGGCTTGGTAGCCCACCTCTGTACCCTCTCCAGCACCTCTTGTGTGTCCCTCTTGTAGCAAGGGGCCCAAAACCGGACACAGTACTCGAGGTGTGGCCTCACCAAAGCCAAGTACAGAGGAACGATCTCCTCTCTGCTCCTGCTGACAACACTTCCTGACACAGGCCAGGATGCTGTTGGCTTTCTTGGCCACCTGGGCACACAGCCATGTGGAGCCCACAGCCCCAGCACCAGTGTCCTTCATGGGCTGGGGAGAACAGGAGGGAACAGAGGCGCAGTCCCCAGAGTACCAAATAAAAGAGAGGCAAAGCGCATCTGCACTGAATCTCTCAGTCCATTGGTTTTATTTAAAGTCAGTTTTGCCCAGTCTTGAAAAGAGCAAATGAAGCATCTCGAAGGGGCCTTGATGCTGAAGGCCAGCACTTCCCCCCAGCAGGCCGGCGGTCTTCTGCTTCTCCAGGGGCTGAACGGCTGCCTCTCCGCCATCTCCATCGGCTGCTGTCCTTCTTGCGCTGCCACGGAGGGCCTGGCTTCCTCTGCACCCTGCCGTGGGAAGGCCTCCTCGTCGTGGGGCCGAAGAAAGCCCACCTGCAGGCGCCAGGTCGCTTGGCAGCCCTTGGAGGGGATGTCTCTCAGCGTCGCAGCCTGGCGGGAGCCACGTTGCCTCTTCCCCTCTTCCTCAGGCGCAGAGCACAGGAGATGGCCCCACTTCAGAAGGGCTGGGGGTAGGGGAGAGGGTGGAGGACGAGAAGCAAGGGCTCCCAAGACCCACGGCTGTCAACCAAGCCATCGCTGACGCCGGGGAGATGGACTGGGGGAGCCCGCCGGCAGCAGGCGCGGAGGGCAGGCCGCCCAGCTAGCCTGGCCTGGCCCTCTTACGGCTCCGCTTCGCTGGCGGTGGAGAGAGGAGCCCTGGCACCGGCTGGTGCTGCCAGGGCACCCATCCTGCCGGTGGATCCACATCCATCGGCTCCTCCACATCTCCAGGTGGGTCCACGTCCATGGGCTCCACACGATCAGTTCTGGCTGCTGGTATCACGAAGCGGAAGGACGCCAACAGTCTCTGCGCCTTCATGCCTGCTTCCGCCGCCGCCGCCTTGCTGGCTGCCACCAGCGGGCTCTGCCCCTTCGGGCGGCCCGTCTCTGCCGCGTAGTTGACTTCTGGCAGCGGCCTCTGCCTCCTCTCACACACCTCCTCCTCCCTCTCCGCTTGTCGCCTACGTGGAGGTGAGCGACGACTTGCTGTGCTGGCTGCCACCAGCGGGCTCTACCCCTTCGGGCGGCCGGTCTCTGCCGCGTAGCTGACTGGCGGCAGCGGCCTCTGCCTCCTCTTGTACGCCTGCTCCTCTCTTTCTGTTTGTCGCCCACGCAGAGGTGGGCGACAACTCGCTGTGCCACGCTGGGTCCTCTTCCTGCCAACCATGGTGGCGTTCGAGGGCCCGGACGCTCAGCGAATGAGCCAGCCAGCTGCTGGGGCCCAGAAGAGGAGGTGCTGAGGTAGCCGTGACATCACCAGGCCATTGTGATGTCACAAGGCCATGCAAATAGCTGCAGAGGGCACCCTATCGAACCATGTGGCAGCTGAGGGGCCTGTGGCCTTCAAGGTGCCCTTCCTCCTGTGGGAGGAAGAAGAGGGTCTGGGGGATGCCAAGCGGGAGAAGATAGAATCATCAAATCATGGTATCACAGAATCATAGAGCAGTTTTGGTTGGAAGAAACCTTCAACATCATCGAATCCAACCTTTGTCCTAGCTCTATCAACACCACGAAACCACGTCCCTAAGCACAACACCTACCCCTCTCTTAAGCTCCTCCGGGGACGGTGACTGAACCACCTCCCTGGGCAGGCTCTTCCAATGCCTGACAACCCTTTCGGTAAAGAAATTCTTCCGAATATCCAGCCTGAAACTCCCCTGGTGCAACTTAAGGCCGTTTCTCCTTGTCCTATCCCTTGTCACCAGGGACAACATGCCGACCCCCACTTCACGACAGCCTCCTTTCAGGTAGCTGTAGAGAGCAACAAGGTCTCTCCCTAAGTCTTCTTTTCTCCAGGCTAAACAGCCCCAGATCCCTCAGCCGTTCCTCGCATGACACATGCTCCAAACACTTTACTGGCTTGGTAGCCCACCTCTGTACCCTCTCCAGCACCTCTTGTGTGTCCCTCTTGTAGCAAGGGGCCCAAAACCGGACACAGTACTCGAGGTGTGGCCTCACCAAAGCCAAGTACAGAGGAACGATCTCCTCTCTGCTCCTGCTGACAACACTTCCTGACACAGGCCAGGATGCTGTTGGCTTTCTTGGCCACCTGGGCACACAGCCATGTGGAGCCCACAGCCCCAGCACCAGTGTCCTTCATGGGCTGGGGAGAAGAGGAGGGAACAGAGGCGCAGTCCCCAGAGTACCAAATAAAAGAGAGGCAAAGCGCATCTGCACTGAATCTCTCAGTCCATTGGTTTTATTTAAAGTCAGTTTTGCCCAGTCTTGAAAAGAGCAAATGAAGCATCTCGAAGGGGCCTTGATGCTGAAGGCCAGCACTTCCCCCCAGCAGGCCGGCGGTCTTCTGCTTCTCCAGGGGCTGAACGGCTGCCTCTCCGCCATCTCCATCGGCTGCTGTCCTTCTTGCGCTGCCACGGAGGGCCTGGCTTCCTCTGCACCCTGCCGTGGGAAGGCCTCCTCGTCGTGGGGCCGAAGAAAGCCCACCTGCAGGCGCCAGGTCGCTTGGCAGCCCTTGGAGGGGATGTCTCTCAGCGTCGCAGCCTGGCGGGAGCCACGTTGCCTCTTCCCCTCTTCCTCAGGCGCAGAGCACAGGAGATGGCCCCACTTCAGAAGGGCTGGGGGTAGGGGAGAGGGTGGAGGACGAGAAGCAAGGGCTCCCAAGACCCACGGCTGTCAACCAACCCATCGCTGACGCCGGGGAGATGGACTGGGGGAGCCCGCCGGCAGCAGGCGCGGAGGGCAGGCCGCCCAGCTAGCCTGGCCTGGCCCTCTTACGGCTCCGCTTCGCTGGCGGTGGAGAGAGGAGCCCTGGCACCGGCTGGTGCTGCCAGGGCACCCATCCTGCCGGTGGATCCACATCCATCGGCTCCTCCACATCTCCAGGTGGGTCCACGTCCATGGGCTCCACACGATCAGTTCTGGCTGCTGGTATCACGAAGCGGAAGGACGCCAACAGTCTCTGCGCCTTCATGCCTGCTTCCGCCGCCGCCGCCTTGCTGGCTGCCACCAGCG
Source organism: Trogon surrucura (assembly GCA_020746105.1). Lineage (NCBI taxonomy): Eukaryota > Metazoa > Chordata > Aves > Trogoniformes > Trogonidae > Trogon > Trogon surrucura. Next base: position 16,061,876 of record CM036620.1, read on the forward strand.
GGCTCTGCCCCTTCGGGCGGCCCGTCTCTGCCGCGTAGTTGACTTCTGGCAGCGGCCTCTGCCTCCTCTCACACACCTCCTCCTCCCTCTCCGCTTGTCGCCTACGTGGAGGTGAGCGACGACTTGCTGTGCTGGCTGCCACCAGCGGGCTCTGCCCCTTCGGGCGGCCGGTCTCTGCCGCGTAGCTGACTGGCGGCAGCGGCCTCTGCCTCCTCTTGTACGCCTGCTCCTCTCTTTCTGTTTGTCGCCCACGCAGAGGTGGGCGACAACTCGCTGTGCCACGGTGGGTCCTCTTCCTGCCAGCCATGGTGGCGTTCGAGGGCCCGGACGCTCAGCGAATGAGCCAGCCAGCTGCTGGGGCCCAGAAGAGGAGGTGCTGAGGTAGCCGTGACATCACCAGGCCATTGTGATGTCACAAGGCCATGCAAATAGCTGCAGAGGGCACCCTATCGAACCATGTGGCAGCTGAGGGGCCTGTGGCCTTCAAGGTGCCCTTCCTCCTGTGGGAGGAAGAAGAGGGTCTGGGGGATGCCAAGCGGGAGAAGATAGAATCATCAAATCATGGTATCACAGAATCATAGAGCAGTTTTGGTTGGAAGAAACCTTCAACATCATCGAATCCAACCTTTGTCCTAGCTCTATCAACACCACGAAACCACGTCCCTAAGCACAACACCTACCCCTCTCTTAAGCTCCTCCGGGGACGGTGACTGAACCACCTCCCTGGGCAGGCTCTTCCAATGCCTGACAACCCTTTCGGTAAAGAAATTCTTCCGAATATCCAGCCTGAAACTCCCCTGGTGCAACTTAAGGCCATTTCTCCTTGTCCTATCCCTTGTCACCAGGGGCAACATGCCGACCCCCACTTCACGACAGCCTCCTTTCAGGTAGCTGTAGAGAGCAACAAGGTCTCTCCCTAAGTCTTCTTTTCTCCAGGCTAAACAGCCCCAGATCCCTCAGCCGTTCCTCGCATGACACATGCTCCAAACACTTTACTGGCTTGGTAGCCCACCTCTGTACCCTCTCCAGCACCTCTTGTGTGTCCCTCTTGTAGCAAGGGGCCCAAAACCGGACACAGTACTCGAGGTGTGGCCTCACCAAAGCCAAGTACAGAGGAACGATCTCCTCTCTGCTCCTGCTGACAACACTTCCTGACACAGGCCAGGATGCTGTTGGCTTTCTTGGCCACCTGGGCACACAGCCATGTGGAGCCCACAGCCCCAGCACCAGTGTCCTTCATGGGCTGGGGAGAACAGGAGGGAACAGAGGCGCAGTCCCCAGAGTACCAAATAAAAGAGAGGCAAAGCGCATCTGCACTGAATCTCTCAGTCCATTGGTTTTATTTAAAGTCAGTTTTGCCCAGTCTTGAAAAGAGCAAATGAAGCATCTCGAAGGGGCCTTGATGCTGAAGGTCAGCACTTCCCCCCAGCAGGCCTGCGGTCTTCTGCTTCTCCAGGGGCTGAACGGCTGCCTCTCCGCCATCTCCATCGGCTGCTGTCCTTCTTGCGCTGCCACGGAGGGCCTGGCTTCCTCTGCACCCTGCCGTGGGAAGGCCTCCTCGTCGTGGGGCCGAAGAAAGCCCACCTGCAGGCGCCAGGTCGCTTGGCAGCCCTTGGAGGGGATGTCTCTCAGCGTCGCAGCCTGGCGGGAGCCACGTTGCCTCTTCCCCTCTTCCTCAGGCGCAGAGCACAGGAGATGGCCCCACTTCAGAAGGGCTGGGGGTAGGGGAGAGGGTGGAGGACGAGAAGCAAGGGCTCCCAAGACCCACGGCTGTCAACCAAGCCATCGCTGACGCCGGGGAGATGGACTGGGGGAGCCCGCCGGCAGCAGGCGCGGAGGGCAGGCCGCCCAGCTAGCCTGGCCTGGCCCTCTTACGGCTCCGCTTCGCTGGCGGTGGAGAGAGGAGCCCTGGCACCGGCTGGTGCTGCCAGGGCACCCATCCTGCCGGTGGATCCACATCCATCGGCTCCTCCACATCTCCAGGTGGGTCCACGTCCATGGGCTCCACACGATCAGTTCTGGCTGCTGGTATCACGAAGCGGAAGGACGCCAACAGTCTCTGCGCCTTCATGCCTGCTTCCGCCGCCGCCGCCTTGCTGGCTGCCACCAGCGGGCTCTGCCCCTTCGGGCGGCCCGTCTCTGCCGCGTAGTTGACTTCTGGCAGCGGCCTCTGCCTCCTCTCACACACCTCCTCCTCCCTCTCCGCTTGTTGCCTACGTGGAGGTGAGCGACGACTTGCTGTGCTGGCTGCCACCAGCGGGCTCTGCCCCTTCGGGCGGCCGGTCTCTGCCGCGTAGCTGACTGGCGGCAGCGGCCTCTGCCTCCTCTTGTACACCTGCTCCTCTCTTTCTGTTTGTCGCCCACGCAGAGGTGGGCGACAACTCGCTGTGCCACGGTGGGTCCTCTTCCTGCCAACCATGGTGGCGTTCGAGGGCCCGGACGCTCAGCGAATGAGCCAGCCAGCTGCTGGGGCCCAGAAGAGGAGGTGCTGAGGTAGCCGTGACATCACCAGGCCATTGTGATGTCACAAGGCCATGCAAATAGCTGCAGAGGGCACCCTATCGAACCATGTGGCAGCTGAGGGGCCTGTGGCCTTCAAGGTGCCCTTCCTCCTGTGGGAGGAAGAAGAGGGTCTGGGGGATGCCAAGCGGGAGAAGATAGAATCATAAAATCATGGTATCACAGAATCATAGAGCAGTTTTGGTTGGAAGAAACCTTCAACATCATCGAATCCAACCTTTGTCCTAGCTCTATCAACACCACGAAACCACGTCCCTAAGCACAACACCTACCCCTCTCTTAAGCTCCTCCGGGGACGGTGACTGAACCACCTCCCTGGGCAGGCTCTTCCAATGCCTGACAACCCTTTCGGTAAAGAAATTCTTCCGAATATCCAGCCTGAAACTCCCCTGGTGCAACTTAAGGCCATTTCTCCTTGTCCTATCCCTTGTCACCAGGGACAACATGCCGACCCCCACTTCACGACAGCCTCCTTTCAGGTAGCTGTAGAGAGCAACAAGGTCTCTCCCTAAGTCTTCTTTTCTCCAGGCTAAACAGCCCCAGATCCCTCAGCCGTTCCTCGCATGACACATGCTCCAAACACTTTACTGGCTTGGTAGCCCACCTCTGTACCCTCTCCAGCACCTCTTGTGTGTCCCTCTTGTAGCAAGGGGCCCAAAACCGGACACAGTACTCCAGGTGTGGCCTCACCAAAGCCAAGTACAGAGGAACGATCTCCTCTCTGCTCCTGCTGACAACACTTCCTGACACAGGCCAGGATGCTGTTGGCTTTCTTGGCCACCTGGGCACACAGCCATGTGGAGCCCACAGCCCCAGCACCAGTGTCCTTCATGGGCTGGGGAGAACAGGAGGGAACAGAGGCGCAGTCCCCAGAGTACCAAATAAAAGAGAGGCAAAGCGCATCTGCACTGAATCTCTCAGTCCATTGGTTTTATTTAAAGTCAGTTTTGCCCAGTCTTGAAAAGAGAAAATGAAGCATCTCGAAGGGGCCTTGATGCTGAAGGTCAGCACTTCCCCCCAGCAGGCCTGCGGTCTTCTGCTTCTCCAGGGGCTGAACGGCTGCCTCTCCGCCATCTCGATCGGCTGCTGTCCTTCTTGCGCTGCCACGGAGGGCCTGGCTTCCTCTGCACCCTGCCGTGGGAAGGCCTCCTCGTCGTGGGGCCGAAGAAAGCCCACCTGCAGGCGCCAGGTCGCTTGGCAGCCCTTGGAGGGGATGTCTCTCAGCGTCGCAGCCTGGCGGGAGCCACGTTGCCTCTTCCCCTCTTCCTCAGGCGCAGAGCACAGGAGATGGCCCCACTTCAGAAGGGCTGGGGGTAGGGGAGAGGGTGGAGGACGAGAAGCAAGGGCTCCCAAGACCCACGGCTGTCAACCAAGCCATCGCTGACGCCGGGGAGATGGACTGGGGGAGCCCGCCGGCAGCAGGCGCGGAGGGCAGGCCGCCCAGCTAGCCTGGCCTGGCCCTCTTACGGCTCCGCTTCGCTGGCGGTGGAGAGAGGAGCCCTGGCACCGGCTGGTGCTGCCAGGGCACCCATCCTGCCGGTGGATCCACATCCATCGGCTCCTCCACATCTCCAGGTGGGTCCACGTCCATGGGCTCCACACGATCAGTTCTGGCTGCTGGTATCACGAAGCGGAAGGACGCCAACAGTCTCTGCGCCTTCATGCCTGCTTCCGCCGCCGCCGCCTTGCTGGCTGCCACCAGCGGGCTCTGCCCCTTCGGGCGGCCCGTCTCTGCCGCGTAGTTGACTTCTGGCAGCGGCCTCTGCCTCCTCTCACACACCTCCTCCTCCCTCTCCGCTTGTCGCCTACGTGGAGGTGAGCGACGACTTGCTGTGCTGGCTGCCACCAGTGGGCTCTGCCCCTTTGGGCGGCCGGTCTCTGCCGCGTAGCTGACTGGCGGCAGCGGCCTCTGCCTCCTCTTGTACGCCTGCTCCTCTCTTTCTGTTTGTCGCCCACGCAGAGGTGGGCGACAACTCGCTGTGCCACGGTGGGTCCTCTTCCTGCCAGCCATGGTGGCGTTCGAGGGCCCGGACGCTCAGCGAATGAGCCAGCCAGCTGCTGGGGCCCAGAAGAGGATGTGCTGAGGTAGCCGTGACATCACCAGGCCACTGTGATGTCACAAGGCCATGCAAATAGCTGCAGAGGGCACCCTATCGAACCATGTGGCAGCTGAGGGGCCTGTGGCCTTCAGGGTGCCCTTCCTCTTGTGAGAGGAAGAGGAGCGTCCGTGGGATGCCAATCGGGAGAAGATAGAATCATAAAATCATGGTATCACAGAATCATAGAGCAGTTTTGGTCAGAAGAGACCTTCAACATCATCGAGCCCAACCTTTGTCCTAGCCCTATGAACACCACGAAACCATGTCCCTCAGCACAACATCTGTCCCTCTCTTCAGCTCCTCCGGGGATGGTGACGGAACCACCCCCCCCCGGGCAGGCTCCTCCAATGCCTGACAACCCTTTCAGTAAAGAAATTCTTCTGAATATCCAGCCTGAAACTCTCCTGGAGCAACTTAAGGCCATTTCTCCTTGTCCTGTCCCTTGCCACTAGGGACAACAGGCCGACCCCCACTTCACGACAACCTCCTTTCAGGTAGCTGTAGAGAGCAACAAGGTCTCTCCCTAAGTCTTCTTTTCTCCAGGCTAAACAGCCCCAGATCCCCTAGCTGTTCCTGACATGACACATGCTCCAAACACTTTACTGGCTTGGTAGCCCACCTCTGTACCCTCTCCAGCACCTCTTGTGTGTCCCTCTTGTAGCGAAGGGCCCATAACTGGACACAGTACTCGAGGTGCGGCCTCACCAAAGCCAAGTACAGAGGAATGATCTCCTCTCTGCTCCTGCTGATGACACTATTCCTGACACAGGCCAGGATGCCGTTGGCCTTCTTGGCCACCCGGGCACACTGCTGGCTCATCTTCAGCCGGCTGTCAATCAACATCCTCAGGTCCCTCTCTGCTGGGCAGCTTTCCAGCCACTCCTCCCCAAGCCTGTAGCGCTGCCGGGGGTTGTTGGGGGTTGTTGTGGCCGAAGCGCGGGACTCGGCCCTTGGCTTTGTTGAAACTCATGCAATTGGCCTTGCCCCAGCAACCCAGCCTGTCCACATCCCTCTGTGACCTTTCAGCAGATCGACACTTCCACCCAGCTGGGTGTCATCTGCAAATGTACTAAGGGTGCACTCTATTCCCTTATCTAAATTGTTGATAAAGATGTTAAACAGGAGTATGCCCAGTACTGAGCCCTAGGGGACCCCGCTCATGACTGGCAGCCAACTGCCTTTCACTCCATTGACCACAACTCTTTGAAAACCCACCTGGACGCGTTCCTGTGCGACCTACTATAGGTGATCCTGTTCTGGCAGGGGGGTTGGACTCGATGATCTTTTGAGGTCCCTTCCAACCCCTAACGTTCGGTGATTCTGTGTGATTCTCTTCCAATGCCTGACAACCCTTTCATTCTCCAGAGGTTGAACAGCTGCCTCTCTGCCATCTCAGTTGGTTACTGTCCTTCTCATGTAACAATCAATAGGACAAGAAATGGCCTCAAATTTTGCTAGGGGCGTTTTGGACATTACAAAAAATTGTTCACTAAAAGTGTTGTCAATCACTGGAACAGGCTATCCAGTGCAGTGGTGGAGTCACTATCCCTGGAGGTATTTGGGACATGTAGATATGGTGCTTGGAGATGTGGTTTAGTGGTGGACTTGGCAGTGTTAGATTAATAGTTGCACTGGATGTTCTTATAGGTCTTTTCCATCCTATACGATTCTGATTCTATGGTTTGATAGAACAAGAATGCCAAATCAGCAAAAATAGTAGTGCGGTCACCATTTAGAGAAAGAACAGTCAAGCCTTGATCATGAAAGCAGCTTTGGTGAAAGAGACAGCAGCAGGAGGGGCAGAGCTGTGAGGGGGAGTCGTGTCAGGTACAGCAAAGCTTTGCTGTGCCTGCAGCAGGGCTTCAGTGGCCAACTTCTCAAAGGACTGCTTGTGTTCTCATAGAAGGATATTCCCAAAGCCTGTAATCTCAAATGCTTGAGCTCTTCAGTAAAAGGACATATTTGACTTCATGGGGATTAAATGCACAAATTGCTAATGTAAATGTGAAGATTTCAGGAATCAAAGGCCTCCTGCTAATACACACCATGACTTTACAAGGCACAAATTAGTACCTCTGCAGGTAACCCCTGCAGTGACTGACAAAAGCAATACAATGCCCTGCCATGCTTCCACCCACCTATTTCTTTTGCTTCTCCTTCATTCCCTCCCTTCAGCTCCACCTCCAGCTTCCTTACAAATGGACACACCTGGAAGGACCAATTTGCAGAAACATCTTGCAGAGAGCACCTTTCTGCTCAGCCGTCAGGGTATGACAAGATTAATGTTTCTGGTAGGTGAAGCGGTTATGGTCACAGAAAAGATGATTTATTGCACCAAGCTCCCAAGGTTTCAGCAGCCAAAAAGCAAGCAGCTGGTGAATATCAGGGAATACCAGGGAAAACATGTGGCATGTGAGCCAGCTCTGCAGAGCACTGTGGCTTCCAGGCAGACATAAAGCCCTCCTCTGCCAGAGGATCTGGAAACACTGAGGGCTGGTACTACAGGAACAAGGGTGACCTTAAGAGAGGTGCTACAGTCTCCTGCTGCTCAGTGCTGAAGAGAGCTGCAGCCCTTTAGCTCAGGCAATCTTAGATTATGGTTGTGCTAATGGGAAAACAAACACAGACCAAAAAACCCCACCAAACCCCACCCGTGTATAACCAGCTTAAAAATAGAGAAACTGTGACCGTCTAGGGAGTAGCATCTGCTGTCCTAGCCAGCCTCCTATTAATACCAACAGGAGCAAGGACCATGCCATCAGCTTGCTGACTATGCAGCCAAATGGCAGAGCACAGGCACGACTACTCTAGCTGATGCTCGGTGAGAAGCTTGCCTGGAGTTGTGAGTTCATTTCACTCCACATTTTCTTATTGATTTATTACCTTGAGTTAAGATTGAACCTATTTGCAACAGCATGTCGTGCTACCCTGTATTTTTTTCTGGGTGTGGGCTTCAGGGGAAACCCAAGACAATAAGGCACACTGTTAAAGCAAGTGGTGTTCTGGAAACCCTAATTCATTAGCGCAGAGTAATCCGCTAAAAGCTCGTTAGCACTTCCTAGCATTATGATCCATTTCCCATGATCTGAAAAGAGGTGACACTGACAATCTGTATATTACCAGTTATCCTTACACTAACATTTCTGTCGCTACTGCAATTTCTCTTCCTCATGTTCTTCTCTTGCACACGATGTGCTGCAGCCACTGACTGCCAGGGCTAGGACCCTCAGCCAGTTTTCACTCTCAGTGCTACACAGGTTGACCTTGAAAAACTTGCTCCTTATGTAGCTGCTGTTCAACCCTGAGTCCTGAAGAGAAGAAGATTTCACCCAGATTTTTCCCATTACGGTTTTGCAGTTGCCCACGAGGTTTCTGCCTTGCGTAAGCAAAGGAAGAGGTGCAAAAAGGACTGCTGAAAGGGGATGTGCTGAATTGCCAATTTAACTGCCCGGTGTCCTCCAGTCATGTAAGCTTCACAGCAGTGCAAACTCTGTTGAGAGTTCTGGGGAACATGTACTGCACTTTAGTGGTGCTCAGACACGTGTGATGGCCTTTCCCTGCTTCTCGTGTCATGTCTTCACACAACTGTACCGTGTGGTGAAAGTAGGATCACCTGCAAGACCAAATGGGAAGACCAAACAAAAACAGGGTGGCTGGGGCTGGGGAGAAGCAGGAGGTGGTGGTTAGTAAGGGAAGACAACATTTAGTTTGTTTTTTCCATAGTGAAAATGCTTGTAAGTTTTTAATATTTGTTAGCCCTTTGGCATGTTCAGTTTGTGCCTTGTTAAATGCGGGAGGCACTGCTCCACATTAGCAAGTCTGTTCTGAGTGCTACAGACACTGAATGAGTGAGGTGACTTGTTCCTAAACCCTCTCACAGCAAGTAACTTAATATTAAGCAGGCGCTTATAATGATTTATCTTTTGTGAGGCAGTTTACTAAATAAAATTTGAAGAAATAGCTGTTTTCTGGACAGAGGACACACATAGGGAGTTGAATAAATATCCAAGGCTAACCACCCTCACAGAAGACAAACTCCTGGCTTCACCTGAGGCCTGTTTGTTGTTCATTTAGGTGACCACTCAGTTTTATTTCACTGATGTGAGCAGCAAAAAGCTCTTGGGCTGTGCTCTGAAAGAGGAGCTTCCCTATCACCCGTTTGTAGGTGGGGAGGTGCTAGCACATCAACCTTGCAGGGATTAGAGGGGCTTGATTCAGGAACTCAACCATTGGGTTTTCAAAACATTGAGTATGGTGGCATTTGAAGATAGGTGAAACTCAGGTGAAAGATAAGTCTTCTACTGTACTCGCAAGAGTGTGATTAACCCTCTTTCATCAGAAGAAATGCTTTTTAAAACTTGTGGCTGGCTCAATTACATTCTATTATTTTTATTCCCAGACCTGATGTGGAACAGCTGCAAACATCAACAAAATAAATTACATGTCAATTTTTTTGTTATCTCTCAAAGTTTTGAAGCCAGATGTTTGAGCAGCAGCAGAGGGAAAAATAAGTTCAATTTCCTGGCAGGGATATAAGCCTTGGTGTCACCAGATTTTCTCCGCTCCTTTGAACCATCAGTTTCTCAAAGTAAACAGGAGAACATGGAAGCTATCACATGGAGGAAACCAGAGCAGATAAAGAGGGCTGACTAAGTTAAGTATGCTGGCTTCAGTGGATATGCAGACCACCTCGGCTGGAGAGTCCCCACCCCAACAAATGAGCCCAGCTGAAGTTCTGTATCTCCGCCCAGGTTGCTTCACTGGGGCTGGCTTCCCTAGGAGACCACCCTTGCCCAGGAGAGAAGATTGCTCTGGGCTCACCTTGGCAAGCACAGCAAAGGAAAGCTGGATGTGGTGTGGGACATGGGCAGAAACGACAGCTTCTGCTGGGCAAAGCTATGTCTTAGGAGACTCTCAGTTTCACCAGGGGAGAGTCACTTTGGAGCTGGAAGGCTGGATGTTCAGATATATTTGGGGACTTCAGGATAATCTTCTGGTAAGTTTTGAAGAGTTTGTAAGAATTAGGTCTTTCAGAATGATGGGGATGGTGAACCCAGCTGTAGAAAACTTTCTTTACATCCTAGAGACCCTTAACTTTCTGGTTAAAATGCAATTTTTTTTTTGCTACTGTGATTCATAGTGAGGTACCTACTGCTGAAGAGAGAGGACAAATTCTTCTCTCTTGAGAGCCAAGACTATCATTCCCCTCGCACCAAGGAGAGGGGCAGGGATACAGCCATCACCCCTTTGTGTCTATTTCAGCATAGAACAGTGGAAGAGTAGTAGTTGGCCAGCTCAGTGTTCAGTCTCCTTGCTCTCTCTGAGAGCATCCCCACGCTATGTGTACGGGAATTTCTTGTGGAGCAGAGGCACGGTGTCCCTTTGGGGGTTTGGACAACCCAGCTTAGGCCTAGATAGGGGCTCTGTCCTTGGAGCTGCCTTGGGGCACGGAGAGGAGGAGGTTTTATCTGTTTTGCGAAGAGCCTTGCCGGGGGGCGGAGAGGAGGTGCGAGAGCCGCCTGCATAGTTGAATGGCACTACCCAATAAAACGCGGGCGCGTGTAAACCTGTAACTGATCAACTCTGTTAAGGGGCAGGCGTGGGGACACTGCTTCACTGTATATATTGAGCTGTCCGGAGCAATAAAGGGAGGACGACTTGTAGCCATATTGGTGTGATGGTCGTTACTTGGCCGGCTCTCCGAAGGGACCCTTCTAGAGCTATGTAAGGAGTAAGACCCTCCTTATCTCCCATGGAGACTATTTGTAGCAGAAATGTTTGATGTGGAGATTGTCTGAGAAGGAAAATGCATGTTTAGTTACCCAAAAGGGCAAGGCATTCCCCTTCAAAGCTGCAGGTCCCACTCTCAACTCCCAGTGTTGTTTCTGTGCTGAGAAGCAAAGATGTTTTCACACTCCCTTCTGGAAAAAGCTGGCACTGGCATTGGCAGGCACTGCATTGGCCAAGCACCCCCAAGGGAGAGAATGTACAAGGCTGTGCATGCTGGCTTGCTGTGTTTGGGATGAGCGTGCATCTGCAGGCTAGTCCTCGGGTTGAAAGGAGACCCGTGGTTTGAGCAGTCCCAGAAGGAGAAGTTGGTGAACCTAGGGAGCTTTAATTTGAAAGCGTGTAGGCATTTACATTTTAAAAAAAAACCCTCCAGGTTAGTAAGCAGCCAACTAGGAATCCTGCAGAGCAAAAATCTGGATATGGGTATTTAAATCCCCCATTAAATGCCTTTCCATTTGTCTGGGCAAAAGTAGCTTCAAATGTATTTCAAGAACAGCAAAGGCTGCTAACTCTAGCTTTCACATTAACTGGCTTAATCAAAGCACATCATGTTGATTTGAAAGCCTTAGGATTTTCTCCTAAGGGCTTTTATACGCAGACACTTGAGCCAAGTGACCAAATTGCCCCCGTGCAATCATTAGTACTTCAAGGCTAAATAGGCTTTGTAAATAGAAAGGAAAAACTCAGGTTTTCAACTTGGACTCAAAGCAATCTGATGCCTTGTTATTAAACAGTTTTTCCCGTGCTGGAATAACCCTCCTCTCTCCAGCAAAGACACATTTCCAAGCTAGTTCCAAGCTATCTAATTTCACTCTCAAACAAAGACTAGGGAGGCCACTCGGCAAAGTGAATGGGGGTGAGGGGAAGCTTTTCCTTCATCTTGCAGCATCCTCACCTCTTCTAACACCAGCTGTACTTTCAAAAGCAGAATGTAAATTTGACCTTAGCCTGCTCTGTTGTAAACTGACAAATTATAGTCATTACGCAACCAAAGTAATTTCACATTGGAAAAAAAAAATTACGTTTACAAGCACATCCTATCCAAAGAGAAACAGAAGCATAGCTATAAAAGAAGCCCCAAAAATGACATTTATAGCAGCTCTTAAGGCCGAGAATGTTACTGAATGGGGATGCAAGCCTCTGCTGCACTAACTATGAAACTGAAAGGGCTTTGCCAGTCTCATAACTCACTGTAAGACTTGGCAGATTACCCTGCTTCTGCTAGGGTGGCACCAAAAAAGAGTGCTGGTTTGCAGGTGTTGGTCTATTTGACCTCATTTCAAACTGAGGACTATGTCCCCCAAAGGTTCGTCTAGAAAACATAGTATTTGTCTCTGACTTTCTTCTAAATAATTTGTTGATGTTGAGGTTATCATATCTATCTCATCTGGTATACAACAAATGTAATACTGCCCCTTTTGAACAGAGGCTGCAAACTAGAAAAAAAGCGGCTTGTAGACTTCTGCTGCTTACGAGTTTTTTTCCATGAAGACCCACGTACAGCGGGACAACAGAATAGGCTGCCTGCTGCAGGTAGCATTGTCTCTAGCCACCGTCACAGCTTTTTTTAAATGCTTTTTTTTTAATTTATGTACAGTCTGTGGAAAGTCACGTAACACAAAAGTTCAGGAGAGATCATTTGTCAGAATCAGATAAGATCCTTTCAAGGTTGCTTTTTAATTTGTGCAGAGATTTGGCATGTCTTAAAGACAAGGATGATCTATTCGCGGTGGCTCAATAACACTAATTTCACACATTCTTTTGGTTCATGGTTGTTTTGTTTGGTTTTATGGCTGAAGCATCTATATCATCTTGGTATCACAGAATGTTAGGGGTTGGAAGGAACATCGAAAGATCATCTGGCCCAATCTCCCTGCCAGAGCAGGATCACCTACAGTAGGTCACACAGGAACATGGTCAGGCAGGTTTTGAATGTCTCCATAGAAAGAGACTCCACAACCTCCCTGGGAAGCCTGTGCCAGTGCTCTGTCACCCTGAGAGTGGAAAAGTTTTTCCTAATGTTTTTGTGGAAACTCCTGTGCTCTAGCTTGCACCCATTGCCCCTTGTCCTGACATTGGACATCACTAAGAAGAGCCTGGCTCTGTCCTCCTGATGCTCCCCCTTGACATATTTATAAACATTAATGAGGTCACCCCTCAGCCTCCTCTTCTCCAAGCTGAAGAGACCCAGCTCCTTCAGTCTTTCCTCATAAGGGAGATGTTCCACTCCTTTAATCATCTCTGTGGCTCTGCGCTGGACTCTTTCAAGCAGTTCCCTGTCCCTCTTGAACAGAAGGGCCCAGAACTGGCCACAAGATTCCAGATGTGGCCTCACCAGGGCAGAGTAGGGGGGAAGGAGCACCTCTCTTGACCTACTAGCCATCTCCCTTCTCGTACACCCCAGGATGCCACTGGCCTTCTTGGCCACGAGGGCACATTGCTGGCTCATGGTCATCCTGCTGTCCACCAGGACCCCCAGGTCCCTTTCCCCTATGCTGCTCTCCAACAGGTCAGTCCCCAACCTATACTGGCAGGTGGGGTTATTCTTTCCAATTGCCTGATAGTTTGAATGCTCCTAGACTAAAAACTTTGAAAACTTCAATGTAAGGCATTTAATTGAGAACTATTTTGTTTGGTCTCTTCCACTCCCCTTTCTGAAGGGCTCATTTAAAAACAAAAAAGGAATGCTGCAGGTTTTTTCTTAATTATCTCCCTTGGAAGTTAACTGTCTTTAACTGCACTGTAGCCACAAATTGTTCCCAATTTACATGCTTACTCCAAGGCCTAAAAACCTTCACGGATGAGAATTTGTGCTCAGTTGTAGTTGGCCGAGTATGACTGCTCACTGGAGATCCAGTCTGCACTTAGGCCCCCCAAGGCAGTCAGGAAAACCAGCTGATCCCCTTTGCTACTGCCTGTGAGCTTGCTGCTCTTACACTAGTGAGTTCGAGTAAGCAGTGGTTGCAAATCACCAACACCACGGTGAAAGCTAGCAACGCAATTAATGTGTTTTTCTAGATTTAAAAGCTCAAGGTTTTACAGTGTCTTATAAGTTCAGCACGATGAGCCATGAGCAAAGGCATAAAGGAAAGCTGCAGCAATTTTTGTTTTCATGCCCATTGCCAGACAAAGATATTTGGAAGCTGAGGGCTTTGAAAACCTCCTGTGAAGAATTTTAAGAGGTAGGAAGCTAGGCAAGATAACTAAGCAATAATTTTTTAATGATATAGTCCCTTCGGTGTTAAAATTCAAAGAGGCAAAATCCACCACGAGGGTGCAGTGGTGAGGCAGGCTTTGCTCTAAGTGGCAGAAAGCTTTAATTCTCCGCTCTTGTTCTAAGGGGTCAAATGATGGTCTTTACATCAATACACCAAAGGCAATAATTTAAACATAATTAACTTGAGCTAATATTGAAACTCCTGGGAACGTGATGGTGTTCAAATGCAAGGCGAAGGAGGTTTAACTTGCTCTTTATCAAGGATGCGACATTACTGTTTGAATTAAGGCAAGCCTTTATTAAACTTGACCTAAGTGAGAATACAGGCAGGTTAATAATACTACATTTGCACAGACTAGAGTTTTAGTGTAGTTTTAGAGTGCAGAAGGACTAAATTATTGTTTTACTGAGGATTAGCATAGCAATTTATTTATATAAATGCTGTGCATTGCTTATGCCTGGTTCTCACATTCTTGTCTCAGTAATTGGTTTTCAGGAAAGTGCATTTGAAATCAACCTTATCAGCATTAAGCTTTGTTCTCTATCTAACAGTTAGTAAGTGGGTTATTTTATACTTGCACGCCTTTTCAGATAGGCTGTTGGATTTTTTAAATTATTTTTTATTTAAAAACAAACACATAAAAGATTAAAGCAATAAATCCTTACAGCAAGGCTGAGAGGCAAGTTAAGGAGAAAGCTAGAAATTAAATGCTTTCACATGTATCCTGAGAGACTGACAGCTGAATGCAGTATTTTGAAAAGCAGTAGGTTTGCCTGGGACTAACATATAAGAGTATATTTTGGTAGTTCAGATGAAATCTATCTCCTTTTTTCTGACTGAAAGGCCGAAGCTAGGTACTGTACCTCTTCCAAATGTCTGTAGAGTATGGTTCTTCATTCCACAAAACTCAGGCTTTTTTTTTTGTTTGTTTTGAATGTTCTCTAATTTTTCAAGTACAAGAGAGAAAAGGAGGGATGTTGGTTGTGTAGCTGCCTCCAGAAGGAGCTACTTGCAGCTTCAGAGCAGATACCGATTCCTTCCTCCCACGTGCAGTCAGCTCCCTCCTTGCAAACTATCTCCAACCTGCAGCCCTGCTGCAGGATCCACCTGCTCAGTTGTGAAACACAGACCATGCCAGGCACCTCCTCTGCAAAGCTTTGTTTAAAAAAAAAAAAAAAAAAAAAAGCCACCTGCCTCAAAATTAAGTCAGTAGCTCAAAAATGGCTTTTTTTTAGGGTGCTAGTGCTGGAGGTGCCATTCTTGGGTTTGGGCTGCCCTGAGGGCAAGCTCGTAGCCTGTGGCATCAAGGGTGGCCTTGCAGAGAGCACCCACAGAGCCATGAGCACCTGATCCAACACCCACCCAGCCAAGAGCCTGAAGGGTAATGCCTAAATTAGCTGTATCCACAGACCAAAAATCCAATCCTGAGAGAAAGATGATACTTTCCCAGAAGTAGCTATTTAAAACACCAAGTAAATTTTTAACTTATGACTCGTCTAGATGCAACAGCTTGAAGATAATCTGTCCGGGCGCCACATCTTTTTCACAATGGGATGCAAATGTCTCTTACAGTTTGGGGCAGACCATCTTTCTGAATTGGCCACTTTCTGCTTCTCACCTGCTCACTGAGCCAAAAAAAATAGCCTTTTGTGTGTTTTGGGAAGGGGTGGCAGAGGGAAGAAGCAGATGAAGAGGTTTTTCTGTAGGGATTGAGATGACCCAATGAAAGCGGTCGTGCAAAATAATGAACTGGGAGACCTGTTCCCCTGAGCTATGCCCCAGGGAAGGAGAACACAGCCTTTCCTCACTGGAGCTGGCTAGCCCAGTTGGACCTATTCAAGCACAAAAATGATGCTCTTCAGGTCATCTCCATTTTTTTTCCTCAACTTACAAAACATTCCTCTCCTCAGAAAGCTCCATGCCCTTCCCTACACTGTGCTCTTACAAGCAGCTTTCTCTCCTTGCAAGCTACTTCCAAAAAATCCCCTCTGCAGGCTGTAAAACACAATTCCTCTTGCTCTAAATCACCATTGCCATGCAGGAAAAAAAAAAAATCAAAACGTAAGCTGGAGTGTGTGTGCAGCAGCAGGGCTATCCCTTCCCTACAGTACCTGCTAAGGGAAGTTTCTCCAAGTGTGGTGCATGTGATTGCTTGCTGCCACTGGGTAGCGGAGCAGACTCGCCTCTGAAAATCCCGGTAGGGTACCAGATCTGCCAAACGGACTGGCAAAAGGCAGGAAAGCATGATGTGACTGTGAATCAGAAACCAAGCAGCTTTTTTGCAATTAGAGCAAGACAAGTCTGGCCTGAGTTTAGCCTTCTGGCTGGCAGTGAGAAGGTGCTGAGATGCTGCCTAGGCTGGATGTGGTGTTTCGGTCTGCTGAGGCTACGATGTGGCCATGTTGGCATTGCCCTGGAAACAGTGAGAAAGCCCAGCTCTGGAGGCTGTTTCACAAAGGGCTGCTAGTGGCGAGAGGACATCTGGAAACCATGTGAAAGCTGCAGATGGTGGAAATGTGGTACGTGGGAAGCATGCGAATTGCTCAGTAAGCCTCTAGGAATGGCAGTGGAAACTCCTACGTTGTAGAGATCTTCCTTGGGTGTCTCGGGAAGGATTTTATCATCACGGCACAAGCTAGAGCTTGCACTCATGCAAAAAATATCAAGGTTATTTCTGGATAGGGAGATTGAGTCACCTTTCAGTTTTAGGTAAATCTGATGGGCAGTTTTCATGACAGAAAAAATCGGAATAAAATAGCATTTGTAGGTCATGTAATACAATCAACTGCAGCAGGTACAACTATACCATCAAGTCTTGTTGACAAAGCAATCTCACCTGAAATTTAGAAGGTATTTTACTGCTGGGAAATTGTTGCAGAAATGTGATTCATTTCTCAGAATCTTACGAAGTATGTGAGCCAACATAATTTGAGTTTTTTGTTTTGCCTTGTCTTCTCTCAGTCTTCAGACAACCACAGAGGAAAAAGCAAATTCTGCAACTTAAAATTACATTCTTCCCAATTAATATTTTCTATTTAAGGTTGTATCTTTGTAAAGGTTAAAGTCCCCTAAATTAATCCAATATTGCCAGTTCACCACAAATTTGGTTCTTAGTATGAATCGTGCTGTGAACTCAGCATGTTCTATGCTTTAGTCCTGGTAGTTGTTTACGTTTGCTTCCCTTTTCCTTTGCACTAGTTGTACTACTAGAATCTGGACCAAAGAGCACTTCAATGGAGGTCTTATCCTCAAACTTGGTCTGAGAACCAGCAGTGATTCCCAGGTGAGGGGAATGAGAAGATGAGCATCTGTAACTGGTGACTCTGTATCACGGAGGCTGAAATCCAGCATGCTTTCTCGTGCAGTCCTTATCACTGAACAAAGGTGAGTCATTTTGGTAATAAATCTCTATTATGTCAGAAGTCATAGAAAAGGCTAGATCCAGGACTCCCTTACGAGGTGTAACTGAGGCTTGGGGTGGCCAAAAGATTGGCACCTCTTGAAGATGCTGGAGAGTGGAATTACTGCAGCAACTGCTTCTGCAAGCATCACCTCTTACCTCTTTGACTTTGACAAGAAGAGCTAAGCAGGACAGTCATCTTCTCCCCAAAAGGTCTTTTATAGCTTTTCTTCAAACAGGGTGGCTCATGCAGTGACAGCAAGAGTGTAATAATGCTCAGGGCTGTCTTCTGTCAGAAGCCCATCACGTTCCAAAGAGTCCTGCACTTGGTTTCTTACTGCTGAGATGTACAAAACTATCTGGTGTTTTGAGGAAGAAAGGAGTACGTGGAGGAGGAGGCAGCAAGGGAATAGATCGAGAGGATTAAAATGAATATGCAAGCTAGTATGTGTGCTTTTTGATCAGTTGATTTAAGGAAAATGAAAAAGTAAGCATAAAATCATGTAGGGAAACTGCTGCCTTTCATACCCGTCTTATTTTCAAATGTGTTATCCATTAGCAATAAAACAAATCCATGTGTTAGCTACAAACATTGTTGGGTTGAATGCACATCTGGCAAGGTAGTGTTCAAACTCTGTCCTGTCTGACCGACCCACGTGGCTGGTCTGAACTTCAGAAGTGGACTACATCAAGCTGCAACCACTTCTTCTGCCTCAGCAGGTGCAGTTACAGAGTCTGTGGCTGGGACTCTGGTTCATTTTCAGAAACCTACATCTAGTAGTAGCAATTGGGTGTTGAGGAATGAACACATTCTTTTAGGCAGTATTTACGTATGAAAAATTTAAATCAAGAGCGTAAGGAAGCTGACGCCCAAGTACTGAACTGGTGTTAGTTTTGCCACGACACTTAAATTTGCAAGTGGCTTCTTCCAGAACTTCTGGTTAAGCATTCGTTTCATCTATCAAAAAAACCTTTTTCGCAAAAGCTGGTTCGTCAAAATGAGGAAACCACACAAAGCTGCTTCTTTCCTCTTGTGATGAGGGTAGGTATGTTTACATGTTTAAAGCAGTTCATGCTAATGTACAGGTGGACAACATTGCTGACAGATAATGAACCATACCAGTTTGCATAAATCAATGGCAAACTAAGATGCATTAAATCTGTTTCTTAATCCTGCAATAGAGGTTTTTGCAATGCATGAGTACACTAAGCAATGATTGTAGGCCAAGGGCTAGAATATTCTGGGGAAACTAATTGGGGCCGTAAGAAAATCTAATAGTATTGTGGTAGCATGCCCTCAGAGACTAACACATCCAGCCATTTGAAAAACACCAGGCAACTTCTGATTATAGGTAGCATGAACTGTGTTTTGTTATCCTCAAGAACACAAAAGTATACCCAAGCTGTAGCTTCTCTACTACAGTTTCATCTCTGGACACTGAATGTCATGCTTATTTTAACCTGGTGTTTTTCCACTTTTGTCAATAGACAGACTCCTAAAGAATGATCAAGTGGAGATGTGGACCTTGTAAAATCAGTCTAAGCCTACTGACAAGGCATGGGCTCTTTCCAGTCATGTTTCACTTGGCTTGCTCAAAATAGCCTTTAGCCACCTAGCAAAACCCAGAAAAATCTTGCTGTCTACACTTTCCGAATAGTCAAAAGTCGGGCTAGTAAGAAACCTCTTTGGATCACTTAACTGATGTGATACAATTATTCTGCTTGGAGATGGAGGATGCATGGAAAACACTTTGATGTCTGAAATTAAATGCCCTTCCCAAACTGTAACTTGAAGGGAGATCAACAACGTAAGCTGCTGTCAACAAGGCTGCCACAGGCACTGACAAGATTTTTTGTTGTTTCTCGGAACTAGTTTTATGTGACATGGCTAATAACATTAGAAGGGCTTCAAGTTGCCTGATTCGTTCACGGGCAAGGGACTGTCAAAGAAATTACACCTTCTCTACAGTAAGCTATGTACACATCTAAAAGCTTCAGACTCTCTCCATGTACCCACAAGCAATTCTAATGACGTTGAAGAGTAAGGGACTCCAAGTTCTTCCAGTGCAACATTAGTCGCAGGAAGATCTAGCTCTGTTTTGAATAAATCTGTGAGGTTGTTTAGGAACAAATGGGTATAGAGTGGCTGTAAATACAGTAAAGCTAGGAATTAAATGGCAGAAGTATCTTACCATGGAAACAGTAGGTTTTTGGAACAGCCTTTCTGAAACGTCATCAAGCTTCATATAGCTCATCTAGTAACTCTTCCTTTTTTCCACAGAATGTTAGTAATTTAGCCAAAGGCTTAACCTGGCTTGTTTTCAAAAGGCATGGTAAATTATAATAAACAGTAAGTAATTATAAGTATTTTCAACTAACACTCCTTGTTAACTACCTGTCCACTCTTTGAAAGCTGGAATAAAAGCAGTCCCTTAGTGATTTAAGAAATGAGGGTGTTCTAAATTTATTTGGTCTCACAATTTTCTGTACTTACTAAAGTCTGTGCCATGACAGACTCTGGTTGTCTGCAGGTACACATAACACAAACCTGCAGTGCCAAGAAGTTTTGTTCGGTGGTATCAGTCGCTCACTGGAAGAGAGAAAGTTAACACCAAATTTGCCTTCTGATAAATCAGATACTTTAGCCAAAGTGGGAAAGTACATGCTAAGGCAGTTACAAGAAAACCCTTAGTTATAGCTTTGCAAATCCCTTTTTGCGTGTAAATGTGTTAAATTTCTTTGCTCTGCAGAACTCTTCCAAGAAACCCTTTGGAAGACTCTGTGGTCCTTAGATTATTCCATGAACTTGAAGCTGTTCTTGGAGCATATTCCTGGAAAATCCATGGTGGTATGAGAGTTCATTTATCTGCAAGAGTGGATTGCATGCCCGAGGTTTTGTAACCGCTTCATTCAAAAGATGTGTTTAAAAATAAATAAAGTATGTAACCCACTTCAGTCAGTTTTCTTCCACTGGGAAGCTGACCTGTAGGCCCTGAGTTTTTCCTATGCCTTGGTCAAGGCACAAAAAAATTTAAGTTCACAGAAAGAGTAGTCTTATTACTGCTGCATCTGAACCAGAGCAATGTATAGGGTTTTATTTGATCAGTCATTTCAGCCTCTCCAAGCTACCATTATGGCTTTTTGTGAAAGCCTGTAAAAATAAAAATATCTTGGATGAAAGTAACACTCCCTCATTCTAACACCGTGGAGTGTCTCAGTATATATTTGGCATGTCCTCTGAGGCTGTATCAACAACAATCTGAAATAGGCTGCTGTAAAAAGTGAATCATAAAAATAAGTGGTGTTTAGTGTCTTGTCCTGTATCCTCTGAGGCTTCTGACATGTACTCACTAAGTATAATCTGTAACACTCATAGGATAAAATAGTGGGTATTAGAGGTTGTGCAGTGACTGCCAAGGTCAAAGGCAGTTCTGCAAAACTGAATCGTTGTTCTGTTAAACTTTTTTCACAAAACCCGATAGCAAAGAGCAGCTTCTTGGTTCTTTTTCAGATGCACTGTACAGATTTCAAGTTTCTTCTGATACTCAGTAGTAAAATATTTACATACAGGATTAGTGATAGAAGAGCATTTTACAATCTCTTAGCGTGAATATGCATAACTTTATAAAAATAAGTAAGGTATACATTACTCTTGATCCTAAGGGACTTTGTTTAAAACCATCTTTGCTAAATTCCCCTGCCTTAAAGACTGCATTAATACTTAAAGATATGTCTTTTCCGGACAAACCACTGTAAAATGTACTTTTTCAGCCTATTTGTTTTGAGATTCAACATATGCCTTCACAGGCTAGTCTTTCATACACTATACAGGATGGTAACACCTTTGAACAACAAAAAAACCCCAACAAACAACTGGGCATCTGCAGGACAACTGGGCATCTATAGGACTGAACCAGCAGCATTGACACCCCTGCAGGTAAAGCATGCCACCAAGATAATCCTCTTTGGGTTTTTTTTTTTTTTTTTTGCATATTTATTTCTCCAGAGGCACCAGATGGCAGCATTTTCCCTCACTCATGCTCTCGGATTCACTCCTGGGATCATCAGATCATCATTTAAGGCTGCCTAAGCCACAACGACCTCAACTGAACTGCACCTTCTCTGTCACCACCTGCTTTTTTTCCCACTTTCATTGAACGTATGGAGTCACATTCAGGTGGCCTGAACACAACCCAGGCCCTTGAAATTGTGGTTTGCCTTTTGCCTGTGCAGGTCTGAGAGTCTCTACAAATCACTAGCATACAGCTACCTAAACATTTAGACTTGGCTCTGAGCCCTAAAAATTTCCGTATCTTCTAGTATTATGTAGCATGCAGTTTATTTACTTTGTAACTGCCCACTCTTTCCCATGTACATGCAATTGCACAAAATCCTGATTACAGCAAGCTTTATGTGTGTTCTTTTCTATCAATGCTTTATTCTTTGAATCTCATAACAATATTTCACTGTACACCAGTTATGTATGACCAGTTATGTGCAATTAGGCTTGTAACCTCTCTAATGAGAACTCTCTTCTGCACAACTAATCTGAGGCAGGACAGAGGTTTTGAGAACTTAGCTTTTCAAACTATGGGTTTGTTGGTTGTTTTGTTTTACAGTTACAGAGGTAGCTTAGAGCTTTGCAGGCTGGGAATTCTTTGTCACACCATCCTTTGTCCTGCTTCTTCTCCTCATCTTCATGTTCTTGCTTATAAATCCAATGCTGCTTTATCAGTGGTTTTGTCATAACCGAAAAAACGATCAAAAACCACATTATGTTCAACAATAACAAACTATTAATAAATCATCCACTTTTGAACTCTGAACCTGCAGCACTGGGTCGCAAATGTTTATTTACTTGAACTATGTGACTAATATCAGCAGACAGCAGAAGAAAGGCTATTTATCCAAAACGGGGCCAGATTGCTGGGCTCCAGATGGTGAAGGAGGAGTAGCCCTGGCTGCTGCTTTCTTTGACTCCTACTCCACTGGGTCATTGGTGTTTCTGCTGTGGTGACTCTGTTAATGCGCCACAAATGCTATGAGCTCAGCGGTAGACTATTTGTGGATTAATTTATTAATTTCTGATAAGCAGCCCATTATTTTTCTGAGGAACATATGTGACCAGGAATATATATTATTTATTTTTTCAAATTTCAGCTGAATTCAGCATGAGTGTCACAGGACAAGGACACTAGACCCTCCACTGCTCCACCATTCCTCTTATTTAATACCAAAAATTACCTATAAACAAGCAGAAAGGAGGGAGGAAGGGAAAAACACTTCTCAAAGGAAGTCATAAGAATTTTGTATGATGAAAATGTTAGGCTGCATAAATTTCATCTGTTAAATGTAGTCAAATGAAAAAAAGGGTAAAATTCCCTCGATTTTCTTTCACTTTGTTGTAGCACTTTCTTTCCAGTTCTGGGTTTGCCTGTACTTTGGTATTAGGTAATATATGCAAACAGCATAAATGTAGCTTTGCTGCTCAGAATCCATGAAATAAATTCAATGGAAGTATATGAGCATCTCACCTGCAAGCTGAGCAGCATTGCGCCACTGAAAGACAACTGTCTTGGTTTCACCTTACATTCTGATGCAGGAGACAAAGAATTTTAAATATATCTCTGTGGTTTTTAATGATTGATGCAATCCCTCATGCGCAGTTGCTTTGCAAAGTGGAAGAAAAATTAAGTGTAAATATTATGTCTGAATATAGTACTGTAATTACTAACTAGCGCCTTCTCTGAGAAAGGTAAGTGAGGTACCTGTGATAAGCTTCGCAAGAGGAGAGGAGGTGTTGAGAAGGTAAAAAGAGTGCCTGGTGTCACTCGGTAGGGATTGTTACAGCTTGCTATTATTTGTTTTGGAACTGTGACAACTCACTGAAACATAGGGACTATAAATAGGAATGCAATGAGCATTAACTGTGCAAGAAGAAAAAAACAATCCCTGGAGGATTTTGGTGTTTTCCCATTAAGCTTACCTCTACCGATAAAGAATTAGGAAGAGCACCATCTCTGTAAGATTTGAGTCTTACTCAGCAGAGCTGGCTAGGATAGATCTTGTTAATCCTTTACATATGAAAGATGCAAATATCCTCCTACACATAAATTACAGAGAAAAGATTTGTTTGTTTTGTGAAGTGTAACTGCTACGTACCATTCACAGACTGCATCTTGCACTGTTAGTGAAGTAACTGTAGAAACAAGCTGATGAAATCAGTGCTTCGCCTTGCTGCAGTCCAGAATGAAAATATACCAAAGGGGGCCAAATCCTGCCTAGTAGCATGCATCGTGTCTTTGATTCTAGATTGGCATGGCTTGCAAATGAAGAATGCACCTGTAAAAATTCAGGCGTGCAAAGAAGCGTGCACATTAGCTTTGAATGGACCGAGATACAGACCTTGGTTGCTTTGTAGCACAAGCATGCCCTCAGCTGACTTCGATCTTAGCCTTCGCTCCAGGGGGAAATTATTTCAGTCAGGTATACGATAGAATGGAACTCAACACACATACTTTTCGTTCTGTGTACACATTACTCTGCCATGTATACAAAACAAGGTGCATGCCCTCAAAAGGCATCTCCGGAAAGCAAATCTACAGTTTAATGTTTAGGCCCTCCTTATTTTCCCTTCCTATTCTTGTAATGTTTCTCTTATGGTCTCAGCCATAGACAGCTGTATTTTTTTCCATAGCAGGCAGTTGATAATTACCTTTGTTAGTATATGATGTGGGAAGAGGAGGCTGCAAAGAGCAGTTGGGCAGAGAGAAAGTGGCTGGGAAAGAGGTTTTTAAAATGCTCTGTGTCCAAAACGTGGGGGAACGTAGGCATTTAGTTAGGAGGAACAGGAGATATGCGTGGCATAAAACTGAAGTTTTTTTCCCGGGGACGTGAGAATACCAACTAAGATCTTCTGCCACTGTTCATATTACAGTTGCTGTGATAGGGGTATGGCTGATACACTGTGCATGATTTCTATTTTGGTGCCTATTCTTCACTGATTATCCTGCACAGAAAAAAATACCAGTGTTGCAAAGTGTCATTCATCCCCATTCTGATCGAAACTATAGCCTGGGCTGTTCTCCTGAGTTGGGCTAAATCTTGCTCCTGTTTGCACAGTGAATTTCAGAAGGTCTGAAGAGGCCTTTGACAAGTCGGAAAGTAGACAAGGAGGTTATAAACTTGTCCTCGTTTCTTCTGATTTTCAGTTGGGAGAAGTACGGTTTGTTCATTGGGAGTTACACTTCTGTGGTCAGTGAGTATTCCTTAGCAGCTGAATTAGTTCGTCTCATTCCAGACATCCGTAAGTCTTAAGCAGAGGCCTCCTCCACCTAAATGGGAACAAGATGATTTCTACTGCCAGCAGAATAGCAGTACATCAGCCAGTAAAAAACATTAGGTAGGATTTACATGTTTGATGTTAACAACCAGAGAAGAAAGACTGGATAAATGGTGTTTACTCCATTTTCCTCAAGTACAACAGAGTACACAGCTTCATTTAATCAGAGCCCCTAGCAGAGGCAAGAGGCAACAGTGCTGGTGATCATTTGCCCATGAAACACAGAGGTCTTGGATGGTTTGTGCACCGTTTATTGCCAGATTCTCCAAGCTGCTATTCACTCTTTGCAGTGAGGACTTCGGAGGGGATTCTGTAAATTAAAAAAACACCTCAAAGAAAACTGCTGGGAGGTGAATGGCTGATTTCTTGAAGGAAGTAAGTTTATAAATTACTGGAAAAAGGCAGAAGGGTATCTGGTCACGCATGCGTGGACACACCTTTGCACTGTTCCCCAGGAGCATCTGCCTGGATGAAGGTCACCCCAGCGCTGTGGTGACCGCCTGTGCCACTAGGCTGACACTTTGTCCTGCTGACAGAAGCAGCCCCTTCGGCTGTTGGGAATTTAACTGAACTTCTGGCTTAATACGGGAAAGAGTAACTATTTCTGCGTTTAAACATTTGGATCGCACGGATGAGATGTGCCAGCCAGCACCAGTGTACCATCCTCTTTGTGGTCAATCCTAGAGATACCCAGTGGACTTTCCCTGGATGTACGCCTGACAGGCTGCTAAGGGAAAACACCCCGACCTGAAAGGCGGCTTCTCTTCTCCTGCATCGACTTGCGTTTCCTTCCCCTCATCCCACAGCAGGGATGGCTTCTCTCAGGAGAGCGGGCAGCGTGTGAGCAGCTCAGGCCTGCGGTGTCGGGGGGGACGGGAGGGAGCGGACACGGCTTTCAGTGCGAGAGGAGCGGCACTTCTCTCAGAGAAGGGGCAGAAACCAAACGCAACAAAGTGTCTGCCCGGAAAAAAACCCCACCGCTCTAAAAAAGTAAGATAATCGTAAAAAGCCTCAGAATGAAGAAGGGGGGGGGCCTGTATGTCTGCGGAGCCGACCCGGTGTTGGTGAGGAGAGGAGCCCCTCGACGCCCTGCCTTCCCGCGCAGGGGAGGAGGCGAGGGCCGGTGCTTGAGGGCTCGCTCCCACGGCCCGCCATTACGGACCGGCTCTCCTCAGGCGGCCTCGCCGGGCCACGGGAGCGGCGCCGACCGCAGCCAGCCGGGAGGAGGAGGAGGAGCGGAGGGAGGAGGCAGCGCTGGCAGCCGGGCGGGGAGGGGGCATTCGGCGCCGAGGAGGAGGAGGAGGAGGACTAAGATGGCCACCAGCTGCCGCGGGGAGCGGCCCCGCTCCCTCCGCCCCGCCTCGCGCGGACCCCTCGGCCCGGCCCGGCCTTGATGGGGCCGGAACGACCCCAGCGCCCGAACGCTGCAGCGGCGGCGGCGCCTCCCGCCGGAGCCCGCCCGGGCCGCAGCGGGGGAGCCGCCCTCCCGTCCCGGCCCGCACCGCCCGGCCGCGGCCACCCCTTCGCCTAACCCCCCCCGCTTCTCCCCCGCCGAGCCTTGCCCGCGGTAAAGGACTGGAGAGAGAAGAGGAGACGAGAGGAGAGACCGCCCGCTGCCCCCTCCCCGGCCCGGCGGGCCGGGCCGGTCACAGCGGCACCAACGGAGACCCCCGCCGCCTTCCCGGTGAGTGCCTGGCGGCCCTGCCCGCCGCTCCCCGGGCCCCGGCGCTTTGTTGCACCGCCGCCGGGCCCGGTAGCGCCGCGGGGATACTGGCGCGGCGGGCCACGGCCCCCGTCCCTGCCAGAGGGTGCTGGTCCCGTTCGGCTCGGCCGCAGGCCGCGGCGGCCGCCCCGCTCCCCGGGGGATGCCGGGCGGGCGGCCGCCTCCCTCCGCCGCCGGAGGAGAGGGGCGGCGGCGCAGGTGCCTCGGGTGATGGATCATTGTCACCGAGCGGGCAGCCCTCCCTCCCTCCCAACCCTTCTCGTGTTGTTTTTTTTTTTTTTTTTGTGTGTGTGTGTAGTTTTTAATGTTATATTTAAGTGGCCGCTCTCTGGCCCCGGCCCCCGGGGCAGGGCTGAGGGGGGCGGGCAGGGGCTGGGCCGGGGCCCCGGCCTGGCGCGGCCGCGGCGGGGAGAGGAGGGCGAGGGAAGCCCGGAGGGGGCGACGGCAGAGCCCCGCGGGCGCTGCGGCGGCGCTGGGCCGCTCCGGCGGCCTTTGTTGTGGCCGGGGAGGGCGATTTTCCCGCGGGAGCCCCGGTGGGGTTGGGGGGCGTCCCGCCGGCCGCAGCCCTTGGGTGCGAGGGAGGGCCGAGGTGGCGGGGAGGAGGGCTGCCCGCCGCCCCTGGGTCAGCGCAGGGAGGGAGCCCCGGTCTTTTTTTTTTTTCTCTTTATTTTTATTTTTCATGTGCTTAGTTGTTTTGGCGGTGTTCCCCGGGCTATCTACCCCGTGGCGCGGCAGGGACGTGTAAGTGAGAGAACCCGAGGGGGAGGTTGTGGTTCCCCGGGGGGTTCTGGAGCACGGTGTGTGTGGATTTGTGGAGGTGCTGAGGTACCTGCTGCTTGTCTTCGAACGTGGTTTTTGCCCTGCAGTTCTAGGAGGAGATCCGCATAGATGGAGAGGTTTGCGTAGAGGCCGGCCAGTAGTGCTGAGGGCTGTGCGATGTTCACCTTGAAAGATGAGGACCATAATTTCTAGCTGTGCTTACGTACGCCCGCATAGAGAGAGGCTTGTGGAAGAAATCGTGCGGAGAACTAAATGGGTGTATTTGGACCTGTAATTTCATGAATAATCTGACTGAAATTTCTTGGGTAACTAGAGTAACTCCCAAGATTTCAGTGTAGACCTGCGAGTCCTGGCCCTATTTTAACAATTGAATTTTGGTTACTTGGCAGTGTAGGTTTGTGATGAGGTCCGTGTATGTCCATGTATCAGACTGTAAAATTTTACTATGGAAAACAAATGGTAGGTTTCTTGTTGCGAAAAGTAAATTTTGGATGTTGTAGCAAACAGAAATGATCAGCTAAATCTCAAACTGCACCAGAGCTGTGTTGTTCCCTGGTGCCTGTGTACGCCCCTGTGCCCAGTTATGGCCATACAGCTGTGTGATGTTACTGAGCTCTCAGATTTCTGTGGATCCAGGCTGGTTCTACAGAGAGCCAGCTTGATGCATCCTTGGCACCTTTAGGTGACAAGCTAGCTCTATCTTGAAGTAGGATACGTGAACAAACTGTACAGTTTGTGTGAACTGGCATTTCTGCAGTGTTGTGCTCATCCTGTGTGATGTTGGCAGGTACAGCATTTGCAAATATGAAACTTAGTGCTGTGTGAATTGGTCAGTTGCAGTAAGACAACTCAATCCATTCCTTTGCTTTTAGGTTACAGACAGGCATGTTTATGAAGCAGAAATCATTGGATGCTGGAAACATGCATCCATGTTAATATGGCATTGTGCCTTTGAGCCTGCTCAAGAAGTACTGGAAATCTAACTTTGGCTGCATATTTGGACTACGAGTGGGTATCTCCACACTGGTGGTGTGGGTCTATGATCTCAGCTGGAGCCAGCTCTGGAATTCTCAATGCTATTGGTAGCAGTGTGTTTTGGGTAGAAGAAATGCTTCAGATATCAGTGGTAGACTAGAGATCGCTGAATGTTTTTCTCTCGTTTGGTGTATGTTTGCTAGAAACTGGACATGTTTGCTTTTCCAATGTACTGGGCAGGTTTAGGTTGCTAGACTTGGAATGAGAATATAGTATATTTTGGGTTATATGGTTACAATTATATTGCAGCCCTTAGCCAGCTGATTGCTTATTTGATTCAAATTGAAGCAAGTTAAGCACAATGCTGCAGCGATTTTTAATATCTTCAGCACTCATTTAAAGATGTATTGCAACATTTCTGTGTGAAGGCTTAAGTAAGGGTTGGTATGTCCAGTGGATTATTTGTTTACTTGCAATTTGGTGCATGGAGATCAGCTGTTTGATAGTATTGTGTGGTATCCGTACTATGGGAAAGGAACTCTCATTTCTTTCCAAACAGTAGTGTAAAGGTAGTAAGTACAAAATTATTATAATTCTTAATACTTTCAACTTGGAAATAAATCTAGTTCAGAAGGCTACATTATGTTGCTGCATCTTGCTGCATGAATTGGCTGAGAAGGTATGCTAACAAGGCGTCTGGGTAGGTATGAAAGCCTTGGTACTTAGCTCTGGTTTACTGGAGCTAAACTGCCAGAAGAAGAATGCCCAGCAAGCAGATCTTCAGGAGGTACTTAAGTCTGTTGCTGTTAGAGGAATTCAGGTGTTTCACATCTACCAGCCTTTAACTATTTCACAGCTTTCTGCAAGTGTTGAGTGGGATTTGTTTAGCATGTGGAACAGTTCTGGGATGTTTCAAGTGCAGAGTATGGGGCGAATGTGGGCAGATGTTCTGCTTACCCTTTGAAATGCTCGAGACTGTCATGAGATTGTTTGGAAACTTCCGTGTTGGAGCATGGTGTTTCACTTCCCAAATGTTGTTCATGTTAACAGTTTTGTAGCGTTGGGTTGTGGGGATTTACTTGGGTTTCTGAGAAGATGTGCTAAGATGAGGAATGTAAAGAAAAGCCAATAGTTCCCTCTCTGATGGTTAAATTGCTGAAGGACAGATCTGCTAATGTTGATTAGCAGTTTTCTTCATGTTTGTAAGTGATTTTAAGTCTCTATTGCAAAATAGTGGAAATACTGTTTCAGCAGTGGCCTTTGACTTGCAGGACTTCCTGCTAAAAGGAAGTCTTGTATCGTTTGTCCAAAATAAACAGATTTTGGAGAGGGCGGATGTGGTATGCTGTGGGAAACATAGTCACAATTTGCCCTCTATTTCTCGCCTTTCTGATAATTAAAACTATGGTATTGTATTCTTTTATGTTCCTGGAATGGAATTTGCATTTTGAAATGGGCAATAGAATCATTTGTTGGTCCATAGTACAATTTTTGTTTGTGTGTAGGGGGAAACCAAATCGTTTCTCCCTGGCTTTAGTACTGAAACTTTTATCTTCACTGGATTCTTCCTCAGTTCTTTTTGTTGTTGGTGATGTTGCTAATTGCAATAGTACAGCCTTTAAAATGCCCAAGCTATGACAAAGACTTACACTATTATTTCCTTTGAGTTGTTGGCAATGCTGATTGTTTTTAAAAATACTTTTTTTGTTGCTTATGTGTCCTGAGAGACCTATAGCTTGAGCTACAGCTGTAAGCCTTCACACACCCTTCGGTGTTGAGGGAACTGAGGTGCGGTGACGTAAGATTGTCGTCTCTCCTGGAAGAGCTCACTGCTTTAACTTTGTAATTTGGTTTACAGTCTTGTAATAAACAGTTTCACTCTTCTTGTATAGCTCCTGTTACCTTCTATTGGAGACTTTCCATCCTGCTGCTGGGCTGTTCACACCTTGTCCAGGCTGGGTAGAGGACGAGATTATAAGGCCCTTACACACATTTGTTTTAACCAGCTGTCTTACAGATAGTGTGGAAAGTGTTGCCCTATCCTGTATCCCTGATTGCACTCTTGTTGCCAAAGCAGCTGGTGTTACAGATGTGGAATTCTGCTGGTGTCTTGTCACGTTTTAACTGAAGTTGTTGGTGCGGAGGTGAGAGCAGCATCTTGGCTCAGGTGATAGCGCTGCAAACTTTGCAAGACTGAATATGCCCTATTGGCAATCCAGCCTTGAGAGCATCTGTCTGGCAAGCAGCCTGCGTTTTGTGATGCAGTAGTGCAAGCCTTTGCTTGGTCACATCCCCGGCTCTTTTGTGATATTACAGGTAAGTGCATACAGCACCTACCTTTCTGTGACAGTGAGAGATAACAGGGTAGCTACAGACTCTTTGTTTGGGTCACCTCTTCGGTGACGGGGATAGATAATTAAGCAAAGTTAGATGATTTGTGGCACAGTTGTTGGACGTCTTGCTTGATCTTTGTGCTAATGCTGTATCAGAGCTTAACAGGTGAAGGAGAAGTAGGAAATACTGTATTAAACTGTTGGCTTAGCGTTGTGTAGCATTTTCTGACTGAAAGAGGCTTGCTTAAGCCCTCTGTTTATTTGATACTCACCTGTAATTAAAAGGACTTTTTGTATGAATGGTGAAGAGGGAACAATCTTTAGCTCATTTGATTGTAGTATACATGCCTATAAAGCTTTTAAGTATGTAACTGTAGGGGTTGCAGTACTTGACTTTTCTGCTTGATCTTTAAGGTAGCTGAAGGGCATTGGGGAGTTATTGGTTATCCCCAGTGCCCCTTGCCTGGCTCAGCATACCTTGTTTTTCATGAGGGTTAGGCAGAAGGTGCCAAAGATTGCCAGTTACTCAGCTGAAATAGGATTTCACACATTGGGCACCTTTTTCTTCCTCTCAACTGCTATGAAAAGGAGCTTGATGACTGCTGTGAGGGCTGGATAGCAGCAGCCTGGTGAAGCATCTGTGGCTTCAGTCTCAGATGCTGGTGTCTCTGCTGGGGGAACTGACACCTGCCAGGAGCCCTTGGCCAGAAGCGAGGCTTTCAAAACAGGTAGGAAGTGAAGCTTTGTCCAGTAGCTGCAAAGAAGAATAGGTCGTGTTCCTTTTATATTTGCTTTGCTCTAAATGTGCAGGAAGACTTTATTTTTTTTTTCCTAGCCTTTTGTGAGTGGAGATGACATACATCTTGTGTTTTGTTCTCATGAACAGCTCTGGGGCAAAATTTTCTGGTTTCCAGTCTGTGTGGAAATGTGCAATTGACATAAATTTTGATGATCGTGCTGATGTTTTTGG
This sequence comes from Trogon surrucura, assembly GCA_020746105.1. Taxonomy (NCBI): domain Eukaryota; kingdom Metazoa; phylum Chordata; class Aves; order Trogoniformes; family Trogonidae; genus Trogon; species Trogon surrucura. The sequence continues at coordinate 16,093,026 of CM036620.1, forward strand.
AATTTTGCATAACAGCAGGGAATTTTGGGTCTTTTTATAGTGTATTTTTTTTTCTTTTTTCTCTCCCCACCTGTTGAGTAAAGCTGCAAGTGTGGAAGCAAAACTATCTGTATTGAAATTTAGGGAAAAAATTGTTTGATGTTTCTTGAGAGTTGGGTTTCAGTGAGAGCTGTAGCTGTCACCTTTTGGGATCTTTCGCTTTTGAGGGAAAACGATTTTGATTGCTTCACTGGTTTTGGTGTTTCATCAATGTCCTCCTGTGATGGATTTCTGCCTGTCATAAGTGTGAGACTTCTAATGCTTCTGTCATATCGCAGAATAGGAATAGATTTGCTGAACTTACTGTGTAGGACACGTAAAAATAAAAAAGTATCTTCTGTAATTTCGAAAGTGTTACGCCAGGTAAGAGTGGATTGTGTGGAAGAAATGAACAGAATGATGTGAGGGCACATAACTCCTTTCCTTTGGGTAAACGTCAAGAAATGTAGAAGAAAGATAAGATGGATGTATCTGAATAAGATATGCATTAAAAACACACTTAGTTCTTACACTTTGACAAATACTTTTATTTCCGTGCCATGCATTTTATTTTAAAGCCACAAGGAAAAATCTTTGAGCAGTGTGGCTAACATAGTGTATAGACGCTAATAAATTTGAAAACACATGGAAGTAGATTTTCTAGATTATTTATTTCATCCCTTTCTCTCTTGCTGTAGAGAAATTGCATGTTACACTGAAAGTATGTAAGAGTTAAACTCTTACTTTTTCAGGCTGAATGGGTATTCATCAGTTACATGCTTAACTTAAGCTTCTTAAGCCAATTCTAATACAATTTTCTTGGAGAAGTCAGACCCTTTATAGTTGACTTTTGCCTACTTTTTTCCTGCAATTTTTTCTGTGAACTTTCTGCTTTGTGAAAGAAGTTGTTTCCTCTCTTGAATCATCCATTTTCTTTCTAATGGCCGTGCCACCTTTGGCTTTGGATGTGCATTTGAGGCTTTCTAGTGAAGGGTTTCAGAGTAGAGGGGAGTTACCAAAATGGATTCTTAACTTGAAGCAGCTTTATCAAGTAAACAAATGGAGAAAAGCAAAACCTTCAGAATTGACAATTTGGTAGTGAAGAGGTAAACACATGGCTAGAAAGGGAAGGTGTTCTGGCATGTTCCTGAAGTGTTTCTTAGGGTCCTTCTCTTTTTGATGTGGTGTGACTTAGGTGACAATGTGGATCAGGGGTTCTTTAGAGAAATGTTCACCTGACTTCTGATTTCATTAGTGGTTTTGTCAGAGGTATCACCATGCATTGAGTATTAGAGGGTAGCTCTACCTGGATTGTTTTGCTGTTACTTTTCTCAGTATCATTCTGCCAGGTGGAGTGTGAGTGCTCGTGAACTGTGTTTTATGTTCTTGCATTACCAGATGATTTATTGCTTTCAAATGAAGAGGTGGTAAAAATCTCAGTATATTTCAGAGCAGAGTGGTTTCATTTGTGTAAACTAGTAGCTGATGGCATGTTGCTTCAGAAAGTGGCTTGTATTTGAATGCCATTGTGCTAAGTAGTATTGCTTGCTGCCCTTAGCTCTTGCTGAGAACCAAAATCTTAACTTACAGAGGAACTATAATAGAAAAAGGAGGTTTGTACACCAGGGGCTTCCTGAAGTTTGTGTTTGGTTATCTGGCACTGTAAGTATATATTTATGTATTTATTTTTTAATTTGGGAGTAGGGGGATAGAAAAAGAAATTGCAGGGCTAAGAATATGCTTAGGGTGTCCAGAAGTTGTGCTGTTAACAAGAAAAAAAAACACAAACCAAACCAAAAAACCCTCACATGAAAAAAACCACACAGAGAAAATGCATGTGCTTTTTCCATGAAAAATATGCCAAAATATCAACTTGGCTTGGTAACAAAAAAGAGTTTTCAAGTGCTTGGATGATGGACAATCCCAAAAGAGAGAAAGTCTGTTCAGGATGCCTTAGGGGAAGGTAAAGATGATTAAGAAGATTAGTCAGATAGAAGCACTCTTGGTATAATCAACCTCACTTTCTGTCTGAAGTTTATTAGAGTGGTGTGAAGTATTGACCTTGTTCATAGTAGGTGGACTGTACTGGTGGAAGCTTTTATCTTTTTTTTGGTTGGTTGGTTTGTGGTTTGGTGGTTGTGGATTGTTGTTTTTTTTTTTTCTTTTGCTTTGGCTTGATGATATGGAGGCTTTAGCAGCAGTATTAGCTTCAGTGCTCCCTGTACCCAAACTGCAGAGAGCAGGGGGCAAACATTGTATGGAATTAGTGCAGCAAGCTTAGAAATTATCCTTTTTTTTTTTTTTAAAAAAAAAAAAAAGGAACAAAGCAGTTGTCTGAGGACAGCCAAAGGGGTAATGAGGAGCTGGGAATTTCCAGCTCCATCAGGTTTAATATTATAAACCTGTGTAGCTGTCAGTTGTCTTGTAGAAGCAGAGCCTTACTGTTCTGAGAGTGGAAGAAATTTACAGGACTTTGGGTTTTCCCGTGCATGCTTGTTTTAATGCCAGAAGCTTTTGAATTCCAGTTGAATGGGAGAGGGTGTGCTGCAGTGCTCTGACTTCAGAACGTAAGAGTGTTTTTGCTGCAGGCTGATGGTAATAGAGCTGCTATCTGCTGGGTTTGCACTGAGATTCCCCACCTCCATAGCATTCAGAGTGCTATTGATGGTCTTAAGACTCGTCTCTGCAGTTGTGTTCTTGCCAAGACTTACTTACTTCTAATGGGGTTTTATGGAGGTCCTTGGGTCTTCATGTGAGAGCCAGGGACGAGATCAAGGCCTTGCTTTGTATTTGCGTGAATGCACAGAGTACAGAATGTATTGCATGGTAGAATTACAGACAAAACAGATAACGAGTTTATTTCTTAATGTAAAAATTGAGCCTTTGGATGTTCTCAGGGTTGCTAACCTAAGAGTTGAAATGTCAGGGTGCAGCCCCCCAGTTGTGAGATTGACTCAGGTTATGGCTTTTAAAGCATTTAAAGCACAAAATAAATGGATTTCCTTTTTGATTTTTGAACCGTGAGCATGCAGTTGTCAATTTTTTTCCCCACAACTATGAGAGCTGTGGTGTTTTTGGAATCTTCACATGGCAAAATACTCAGAGTTGGGATGTTATGAACATGAGGAGATTGAGAAGGATGTGGCCAGAGCTGGCAATACAGTTGTCATCACTAGTTTCCTGTCTGATGAAGTGACTGAAGAGGAGTGAAATTTATTTTATTTGGGAGCTTCTTTACACTTGCAGAAGAAAGGATGCGTTTCTGAACAGGCAGAAGTAAACATTATTTGTAAGCAGTCATGTGGAATAGGCATGGAAACAGTTTTGGTATTGCATCACAAATTAAATGCTAATATTTGAGTCAGTAGCAGTTGAGCAGTGAGCCACAATAGAAATGTAAAAACAAAGTCTCTGTGGATATGATCTAAGAGGATGCTAATTTGCTTGTTAATTAGGTTTGCAAAAGTTTCTTTTCACAGTTCTGAGCGGTGAGGATAAGGTAGTGAAAAATATTTAATTTAGATTTTGAGTGGGTCATGAAGTAGCCAGGGAGTATCTCTTCAAGCTTTTCATTATTGGAGAGTGTGAAGGCACAGTAGCAACACTTCTCACTTTGACCTTAGTAACTTCTGGAGACAGCAATATTTTGCTTTCTGTTTCTTGCTGGGAACATAACCATGTTCCAAGTGGTGTTGGATGGGGCCAGGGGAGGGCTTCCTTGCTCTATTTGAAATCTCTTCCAGTTTCACTGATGATGCCCTTGTACTTGGGGAGACTGGAACTTGGATATGCTGGATTTTTTTTTATTTTGTTTTTTGCCTAGTTACTTGTACTGTTTCTTGGTGCGAATTGGAATACCCTAAAGCTGTAGCCTATTTGTATTTCAGTAAAGCATGTGTGTGTATATATGCTTCAAATGCACATGCTGATCTTAATGTTGGGGTTTTGTTGGTTTTGGTTCTTCTAAGAAATGGAGGAGTGTGTGTATTAGGAATAATATACTTGGAGGAGTGTTTTTTTTGTCCTGCTATGGGTCTTTAAATTGTGATCCTTCTTTATAAAAGGAGATCAGCATAGTAGTTGGTGTTTCTCTGAAGTAGCTCAGATTCAGTAGAGGATATACCAAGGTGAGGATTTAGCTGCTTCTGGCACAGCAGAATAAATTTGAAAGATGAAAACTCTTCTCCTCTTTCCAGCCTATCCTCTTTTCCATCATCCTTGGAGGAATGAAGTTGAACTTGCAGCCACAGTAATGATGAACATTTCAAATGAAAATGTAATAGCACAATATGCAAGAATAAGCTTATCTAAATTGTGATTTAAATTTTTTTTAATAAAAAAAAGGAATATAGTTGTTAGGTGATCGTGTTGCGTGGAGTTTGGTTCAGGTCAGTCTTGTTGCATGAAGTCGAGGGTTGTGCTGGTGCAGATCCTTAGAAGACGTGTTTGTCTGCCTTCTGTAGTACTCCTCTCTGTGCTGCCTTGGAGTAGGAAGGTGGAGCACCTCAAACACTGAAGGGTCATGGTCAGTTGAAATAAGTTTCTTGATTTTGGTTAATTTCCTCATAGCTCTTAACTAAGTTCCTGGAAAAGCCTGTAAATCCACATGATGGCAGGTCGAATGTTCTGTGTCCAGAAACCAATAATCTCTTTTGATCTCTGTCATTTATAAGAGGATGAAGACGACTTCTAGGACAGTTCTTGAAATGCGGTGTCTGTAGCAATTTCTGTGAATAGTTGTACCAGGTTACACAGGATTCAGCTACGGTTTGAGACTGTTCTGGGGTGGGAGGTGTGCGAGTGTGTGGAGAGAGAGGAAGGAGTGGAAATATGTTTGGGGATTTCTTATTTTCACAGCCTGCCTTTGCAAGCTTATCCTTAAAAGTGTACTTTAAGAGGCATGGTGAATTTCTTGCTGCTTCCAAAAATGTATTTAAAATTATTTTATGTCTTGAGCCTTGTCCAAAATACCCAACAAAACCAGTCCTATTTTGTCATGTATTCTAAAATTCGTTTCTCTGATGCTCTGGGAAAGGCTCTTTGATATCTGTGGGTATCGGGACTGTGCTGAAGAGTTTATTCTGGTGTTAATGATGGTGCAAGACTTGGATTCAAAAAGCTAACAGCTGCTGTCTTTGAATAGTGATCTTTATTATGTGTTGGGAAGAAGGACTCGTCTTGAAATTTAAGTTCACCTAAGGCGGTTTGAATGCATCAGTGAAATTTCAGTGGGGAGGGACATCTAGCCCTGCTTGAAGCAGGATGTTTACTAGGGTGTTCTGGTGGGGAGCGTGGGGTTTGGAGACCCGACTTTGTGCAGGAGGAGATAAGCGGTGATGGGTGTGGGATGAGCTTTCGGTTTGCTTTAAGCACCACACAAAGACATGAATCGTTCAGGTGCACTGTGAAGCAGTATGACAGGCAGAGGGTGATTTTTTGGTGTGGTTTTTTTGATTGGTTAGTGTATTCAGTGTTAGTGTATTCAGTATCGCATGTTTGATAGGTTATCAAAGTACTGGATGTTTTACTGTAACTGTTTTTCACCCTTGGGCTTATAACTGGTCTAGACTTCTGTGTTTGCTCTTAGAACAGTGGGCTGCAGTGATTGGTGCCAGTGGCCATGAGCTCCCAGCAGTGGGCTGCTTTCCTGAGTTTAAACAAATTAATTATAAACAATAAGTGTCCTTTGACCCTTTTGCTTTGCTTAGGGTGCGCGTTCAAGGAAAAGAGCCTGTAGTTAATCAGGGGGAGAGGGGCAGGAACTCTGTTAGGAACACCCTGACTTGACTGAAAGTTTAGCATTAACTTGGAACATGGAAAGAACATTGGTCAGAAGTCATACTTTCTTGTTGAACTATTAAATAATGTTTGGACAAAAGTATCTGAATAACTCAAGTTTTAGAAGAACTGTGTTGCTTGAGATTAATGGATGGTCTTGATATTTAAAGAAAATAAAATCATAGTAGGTGCAGAGTGTTGTGTTTTATTGTTAATATATAAAAACCCTCCCTGAATAGCTTTCAGTATAACTGTTTCAGAAATATAGCTTTGTCTACATGAATGGAAAGTGGAGGCCTGATGAGGACTTTTATTACTTGTCTGTTATTTTCTCCTTAATCTGAGTATTGCTGCTGTTTGTTTAGACCGGTTAAGAGGCATTCGTCTGCAGATATCTTGGAGAATTTTGTAGAGTTGTTTTGCCAAGAATACTTGATGATTTTTGTTTCCCCTTCTTGTTAATGACTGCTTATATGGCTATGATCAGTTTGCCAGTTAACAAGTAAAATCTACCAATAAAAATTAAAATGATCAAGATACATTCCCTTCCCTCCTCCTTGGTTTCTGGTAACAGCAATTAAGTAAGAATGTAGCAAAAAAACCCCAATCTGTCAAACAAGTCATGAAGATTTTGTTTCAACCAGTTCACTTTTACTCCGAGTGTTGGGGTAGAAAATAAGTTTTGTGTTGCCCTTCAGCTCTGTCATCAGGTACTGCTCAAATAATGCTGAGACCGAACTGTGTTGAGAGAGAGCAACACTACTTAATTGCTTTAGTGCTCGGAAATACGTGTTGCTAGGCTTTACGTGTTAGGGCAGTAGTCTAGGGTGGTGTCTCAAGCACGGTCCTTGCTGTTGTTTGGTGCCTGTCTGGCTGCACTGGCCAGGCCCAGGAGGTTCAGGGGCTGGAGGAAGGATGTTTTTTGTGGCTGATAGGTGAAATCACTTGTCAGTAGGGAAAACTGCTGCCCAAGTGAGCGGTGCCCTTAGCACGTTAGGGTTTATAGTTGTGTTTACAAAACACCATTAGTTGGAAGCATGGCTGTGTTCATTGTGTCCAATGGAGGAATAATGCTTTTCCTTAATTATAGCAAACTTGAGAAGAATCACAGAATTACTGAGGCTGGAAAAGACCTCTGAGATAATCAAGTCCAAGCTATGTCCCACCACCACCACATTGGCTAGACCATGGCACTAAGTGCCATGGGTTTCTTCTGATTTACCTGTGTGGCTTTCAGCTTCACATTTTCAGTGTCTTCCCCTTTTATTTATGAACTGACAATAAATGGCAGGACACATTTGTATGTGCTTATGTGTATTGTGTTAATGGTGTTCGTTATTTCTCTCTTACAGAAATACGGTGGCGTTCATACCCTCCCTTTCTTTTTTCATTGCTACACTTAAGTATTTCAGTGTTAGTAAGTAAGCTTCTCACTCTTCTTTATACCATTTGTAATGAGTGTTCCTCTCCTCATGTGTTGCCTGATCTAGATGAGAGGCATCTCTGACCATGACAGGGAGGTTGGATTAAATGATCTCTAAGGTCCCTTCCAGCCTAGGCCATTCTATGATTCCTGAGATGGGATTCCTAAGACCTAACACAGTATTTTGAACAGGGCTGGGAAGAAGATGGCAAGAGTTCATTTTGAGCTGGAGATTTGTCCTAAAAATACAGTGCTGTCTCAAAATATATAGCTTTTCATAGGCTATTCTTACTTTCTGCTGCTTGTTGTGCAGGTCTTGTTGATTTATCTTGAAGAACAGCTAGCCCAGACTTTTTTTTTTTTTCAATAAAAAGGCATAGAAAAGGAAAAGGAGAGAAAGGGACCCTGAACATATGGACGTTTCAGAACACAATCTGAAAAATGTATGTATGGGAGCAGTATAATTACAGTGTCTGAGATGTTTCCACACTATGGTGTCCTCAGTTAAAATCAACTACCGTTTGAGGAATCTGGTACTTGAATGCTGATATTTGGATGACTGTAACATTTTTTACAGTAAGAAAATTACTGTCCTTCCACATAAACAGTGACACATCACTGCATTGGTTGCAGCATCTTGTTGTTGAATGGAAGTGCCTCTTTTAGGAAGATGTCCTGCGTAATGAATGGATGTGAGTTGGGGGAAATCTTAACATGGCTAGTAATCTGTTCTCCTGACCAATTATCACTCTCCTAAAAGGTTTTTATTTGCAGACTGAAAGTGAGTTTGCTTACCTTCCAGGGCATGTTGTAATACCATTATCCACTAGGTCAAAGAGCGCCGTGCTGTGTAGATATGATCTGTGTACAGAAAAGATGACCTAGTCTCTTTTTAACTTTCTCTTGACCTTCAGTAATAAATTTAGTTTTCGATGAAATAAACGTATTTAAGTGATTTGCAGTCATTATTTGTATTATAGTTGCTTTATGCTTAAGACCCTTTAAGAAGCGTGACGTTTAAATGTCTCAGGGTAGTCTGTCAGCGTTCTGGTGCATGGAGTAATCATAGAATCGTGTTTCTTTCCTGCTTTGAAACCCTCCCCTCCTTCCACACCCATCTCGCCCAACTCGGGGCTGCCTCCCGCTGCATGCGAGGGTCACGTAACTCATGTTGCCATGCAGTTGTTGGTTGTCCTTTTGGAATTTGTGCTTTATGTACTCAGATCCCTCTTTCTCGCTCTGGTTCCTAGTGTGCAACCGTGCATTTGACTGTACCAACATGGGAGACATTAGAAGATGTTTTGTCTACAAAGAGATACAAATAATGGTGTCAGTCAACAGTTACCGCTTACCCCCTCTATGTGTTCACCCAGGTGCATGAATTATTGGCTTCCATGAATATGTTGGTTGTATTAGCTGATGTGTCTTTAATGTCATTAAAGTGAAGTTGCTGAGCTGAAGATCTTGGTTTAATGATGCTGAGCAGCTTTGGTAGTGAATGAGTATATTCATGTGAGGAGACCACAATTATCTCAAAATGATCAATTTAATAATCTGGGTAAGATAGTGAATATAAATGTTTTTGAGAAAGATGTCTGCAAAATCTGAACTAATATAGCTCGTCTAAACAGCGTTCTCATAGTCGCTTACAATTCAGTCTCAAAATGGTAAGTTTTCATTACTCAGTAGGCGAGGGCTTGGAGAGAGTTGTTGTTTTGAAATTTTTTTGCTTGTTTTCTCTTTTCATTGGTTTTGTTTTGGTGAGTGGCTTTTTGAGGTGGTGTGTTTTGTTTTGTGGTGTTGTTGCTGGGTGGTTTGTTGGCTTTGAGTGTTTTTTTTTCCCCCCACCCCGATAGTTTAAACATGTTGGATGGTTTTAGAATATGAGGTGCTACAGCAGTTTGTTTCTTTTTGACTTCCACTGTTGTGGTTGTGTTGTCACCAGGTCAGGGAGGTGGAGGTGGAGACAAAGCAGCACCATTTGTGCTGCAGTAGTTTGTGGAGGACCATTTATCTTCTGAGTTTTCTGGAGAAACTATCGTAGTGGATTTCCAAGTCGAAGAAAACCGTTGCAGTCCTGCAGTACCCCTTTTCTTGTCCCATTTTAGTTTAGGAAATAGCAGCAGTCCGTCTCACTTGGACATAGAGCTTTTGTCCCTGCTCTTTAATTGGAGTGAAAAACTTGAGCATTCGAGGAGGGAATATTTGTTCTCCACTTCTGACACTGCTTGCTCTTCAGTCATCCTGAATTTTTATTTCTACTCTTTACTTCTTTCCTTCCTTCATCTCACTGGTCCGTGCTGCTCTGCCCCATTGTTACCAGTCGCTTTTGGGCACTTCTTCCTGGATGGCAGAGTAGTTGTTCTTCCTTTCGGTGTCTCTGTGGGTTGACAGAGGAGGAGGTGCTGTCTGAATGTACACTCTACATTAGCAACATCATTATAAGTTTTTCAGCTGCTTCCAAACGGTATGCTGACAAGTCTGGACAGGCAGGTGGAAGGAATGTGTCAGCTTGCCACAAGTAAGAGAACCCAGGTTAGTGACCCATCTCTGTTTCACAGTTAGTCTTGCAGTGTCTGTTCCTGGGAGTCTGGCATAAGTGCTACTGTTGGTCCTGGGAGTGCTTTAAATGAAACAATTGCATTATTTTGCTTTCCTTTTGTAGTTTGTTTTGATAGTCTGCTCTGGCAGAAAGCTCTGCTCGTGAGAGCGAGCAAGGGAGACTGTGTGTGCGCTGATTTGCTGGAGCATTTATGTATCTTTTCTGCTGGCTTCAGGTTTTTTTGGGGCACTCTTTTTTTGTGTGTCATAATCTCAATTGTATGTCCTTCCTGATCTGCCCCTGAAAGAAAATTCTTCTTTCAAAAATCTTTTGTGGACTTCCTGCGGATCTGTAGCTGATGCGATCTGCTGGGCTTAAATTTTAAAACGTGCTTTGGATTTATGCCAAAATATTGTTTGGGAAAAGATTGCTGCTGAGAATTCCTCCAGTGTTCTGGAAATGCTTCAGAGCAGGGCAGAAACCGCAGATCCACAGATAGAAACATGGGGCTGATATTCTCAGATCCTTTTCAAAACTCATCCCTCCTCCCTGCCTCTGCTTTTTTTTTGTGTAAATAATATGGAGAGCTTGTTAATTATCACTAAAAATCAAAGAGAGAATACACTGAAGACTTGAAAAATGATGTTAAATTTTTTTCCCTTCATTGCTTCTGATAATTTCAGTTCATCTAAATCCAGGATACCGTTGACATTCCAAATATTATTGCCTTTTTTAAACTTAAAGCTTTTGCTGCTGTTTTTCTTTCCGTGTATACACGCATAGGTAGTTTGGGATCACCATGATGGTTTCTGATTCAGAGAACCTGGACTGATTCCCTTTTGTCCCTAGGATTGGTCATCAGCGAGTTAAAGAACTTCTGTTTGGTACAACATGCTTAAATCCTAATTCTGTTTCTCTGTGTTAGGCTCTTAAATCATCTTGACTGGGATGATATAAGGATGGAAGTTTTACGGTTTTTTACTGGGCAGGGGAGTAGTTGTTGAGACTTGCCAAGTTTAGGAAATGGTATGTTCGTGTTCTTTTTCAACCAAAACACAGTAAGTTTTAGGATTTCCTAGAGTATGCTACTGGCAAAGTCTTTTAATAGTTGGAAGGGAAAAACAAATGCAAATTGTTTTCATTGTTATGCTATTGCAGCTTTAATTCTTTTGACCTGTTCCCAAACTAAGATTTGCGGGTTATAAAGCAGGAATCATTAGATTTGAACATGTGCATTTGAGCTTCTACTGTTTTAAATAAATATGTTTTCAGGACTTAACGTATCTGTAGAACTGTAGGCTGTCTGCTGTTTTTGCATGTCCATTGTGTCTTGTGGAGGTATCTCCATTTTTTTTTTCTCCTGCATCAAGAAGTGCACCCTCGGCAAGTTTGCCAACGACACCAAGCTGTGTGGTGCCGTGGACTCACCTGAGGGAAGGGATACCATCCAGAGGGACCTTGATAGGCTTGAGAAAAGGGCCAGTGCAAACTGCATGAGCTTCAGCAAGTCAAAATGCAAGGTCCTGCACCTGGGTCGGGCCAATCCTAGGCACAAATACAAACTGGGCACAGAGTGGGTTGAGAGTAGCCCTGAAGAGAAGGATTTGGGGGTGTTGATAGATGAGAAGCTCAACATGAGTCAGCAGGGCACTCATGCAACCCAGAAGGCCAACCGCGTCCTGGGATGTATCAGGAGAAGCGTAGCCAGCAGGTCAAGAGAGGTGGTTCTCCCCCTTTACTCTGCTCTTGTGAGACTCCACCTCAAATACTGTGCGCAGTTCTGGTGTCCCCACCATAAGAGGGACATAGAACTGTTGGAGCATGTTCAGAGGAGGGCCACAAAGATGATCCAGGGGCTGGAGCACCTCTGCTACGAGGACAGGCTGCGAGAGCTGGGATTGTTCAGTCTTGAAAAGAGAAGACTTTGAGGGCACCTAATAGCTGCCTTCCAGTACCTGAAGGGAACCTACAGGAAGGCTGGGGAGGGACTTTTTACAAGAGCGTCCACTGATAGGACAAGGGGAAATGGGTTTAAGTTGAAGGAGAATAGATTTAGATTAGATCCGAGGAAGAAATTCTTCAGTACGAGGGTGGCAAGACTTTGGAACAAATTGCCCAGAGGTGTTGTGGCTGCCCCCTCCCTGGAGGTGTTCAAGGCCAAGTTGGACAGAGCCTTGAGTAGCCTGATCTAGTTGAGAGGCGTCCCTGCCCGTGACAGGGAGGTTGGATTAGATGATCTCTAAGGTCCCTTCCAACCTAGGCCATTCTATGATTCTATGAACTCACTCAATTTTGTCATTTTTTCCGCATCACTAGTAAGTACTTTGATTATCATTATTCTGCCTTTTATTTTTCCCCTTCCTTTTTCTCTTTGATTATAGTTTGCTCCTTTTTCTCATCCCCTTTGAAGAAAGAGATAATTTTAATGTAATCGGGAATATTTTTTGGGACCCGGAGTGAGTCTTAATTATATTTGCAAAGCCTAAAGACAACCTATTCGGACATAAAAGCCTAGTGGCTTAGGAGGGGTTTTGCAGTGGGTCTAAATTAGTTGTCCGTTCATTCTTCATTGAAAAAAAGTTGTTACAGACTTGTGGTATTTGATAGTGGGCGATTGAGTACAGAGAAACTGCCCATCAGCTGAGCCACACAGAGGGCAGAGTTCACCTCTCCTAAGTGTGTGGACTCAGCTGTCCAAAATCAAGCCAGATGTGTGGGATGCCCTTATAGCCTTGGGAGGAAATAATTGCCTTTTACACATACTTGATTCTCATTATCACAGAATCACAGAATGTTAGGGTTTAGAAGAGACTTCGAAAGATCATCAAGTCCAATCCCCCTGCCAGAGCAGTAACGCCTAGATAATGCTACATAGAAACGTGTCCAGGCAGATCTTGAATGTCTCCAGAGAAGGAGACGCCACAACCTCTCTGGGCAGCCTGTTCCAGTGTTCCATCACCCTCACTGAGAAGATTATCTTAGATGCTGGTTTCAAGATCGTACTTCCAGAGAGCTGTTTAACTGGAAGTCATCAACTATAGAACAATCTTAGACCTAAAAAGTGAGTAATTTAAGTTGATTATCTTTTAGATGTGTAAATTTACTAATAAGACTGGGCAATCCCAAGCACAAACACAACCTGGGTGACAAGTGGATTGAGAGCAACCTTGCGGAAAGGACTTGGGGATGTTGCCTGAAAAACTGCCAGTGAGCCGGCAACGTGTGCTTGCAGCTCAGAAGGCCAGTCGCGTCCTGGGCTGCATCAAGAGAAACGTGGCCAGCAGGTCAAGGGAAGTGATTGCCCCCTATAATCTACTCTTGTGAGATTCCACCTGCATTTCTGTGTTCAGCTCTGGGGTCCCCACCAAAAAAAGGGCATGGACTTGATGGACCAAGTCCAGAGAAGGCCATGAAAATGATCAGGGACTTGGAACACCTCTCCTGTGAGGACAAGCTGAGAGCTGGGGCTTTTTGGCCTGGAGAAGAAAAGGCTCTGGGGAGACCTTATAGTGGCTTTCCAGTACCTGAAGGGGGCTACAGGAAAGCTGGGGAGGGGCTCTTTATAAGGGAGTGTAGGACGAGGGGTAGTGGTTTCCAACTGGAGGAGTGTAGATTTAGATTAGATATTAGGAAGAAATTATTTTCTTTGTGGGTGGTGAGACATTGGAACAGGTTGCCCAGAGAAGCTGCGGATAACCCCTCCCTCGCAATGTTCAAGGCCAGGCTGGATGAAGCGTTGAGCAACCTGGTCTGGTGGAAGGTGTCCTTGCCCCTGGCAGGGGGGTTGGAACTTCATGATATTTAAGGTCCATTCCAACCCAAACCATTCTGCAGTTCTGTGACTGTCAGATCTTGTCTTCTACACAAAGAAGAGCATCACTCTCTTGATCCGCAATAGCTGTTCCAGTTGTCCCTGGATTAGTGTACAGTGGTGTCCTGAGAATGAGCTGGAGTTGCTTTTCCCTTTGAGCAGATAAACTGGCTCCCTTGACTCCTGCCAGAGTCCTGAACGTAAGAAATGTTCACAGCATTTGCCAGAGACCTTGGGCAGAGGGGAGTGAGGGGACTGCTGATGAAGTTGGTGTGAGGGGCACCTGGTGCAGAGCAGATCATTAATCAAAATTCTGAGTTGTTGCAAAAGCATTAGGAGAGGTAAGTGGCTTATTTAATTCAGAGCTGAGACATTGTGGTTAAAGCTATGTTGCTTTGTAGCGTGTTCACAGTAAGGGGCTTTAAGGATTGGATTATTGCCGTCTGCAGCAATCCCTAATATTAAAAAAAAAACAAAACAGAAAAAGTTCAATTTGGGATGTGTTGCTCACCTGTTATGGGTGGTTGCTAGTGAAATGCTGCTGGGATGTGGCCACTGCTGCTGAAATTGTAACTGATCAAGACAGTTGGCTGCAGGTGTAGTGATAGCAAGAGGCTGTTGTGACGGAAGAGCATCTGTGTTTTCTTAGGGCAAGTGAGTTAAGTGAAGAAGGTTCAGAGCTGGTGAGTTCAGTGGAGAAGAGCGTGCCCTTCTGTAATTGCTTGTCCCTGAATATTGTGGATGTACAAAAATCAATGTGGGTTGTGGCCAGCACGTTCAGTTGGGCAGGCTTTCAGGTTAGCAGTTTCTCTTGCCCTAGACTAGAGGTAGCTCTGTTCTCATCTGTCCACTTACCTGGGAGCTGACAAGCCGCAGTAGTGGCTTATAGAAAATTGAGGATAGGTGTCTCTCTGTCTTAAATTGATCTGTGTTTCCACTGCAATACAGATCCCGGTATTTCTGCTTCTCTTCAAGGGGAGCTGCTGATTCCTGCAATTGTTTCTGGAAGTGGATTGTGCTGAGCACAGTGGGTAATGGTTGGAGTTGTAGGGATGAGCAGGAAAGTGAATGTTTGTTGTGTATTTGCACAATCAGTGAATTTTGCAATATCCTGGACACTAACTAGAAAATAACGACAGGGCATAAAATGGCCAGGACAGCCATCTTAGTGTCATTATCCTGTTTTGTTTTTTTTTTTTCTGAAGTACCATGAGGCCTCTGAGTTTTATCTGGATGGATTTCAGGGTTTGGCAGCAATGACAGGTGCTTCCTCATGCAAAGAAATTCAGGAATATTGCTGCATCATGTCATTGCTGACTCTGCAATGCAGCACCATTGGGCTGTGAGCCCAAATCATGGTGGGAAGACCTAAACCTTCTGACCTGGAGGTAAGAAGCACCAAGTGGACAAGAGTTGCAGCAGGGAAGAGATAATCACAGAGAAATGCAAATTCTGGACGGAAAGAACAAAAGTTCTATCTCCTCATCTAAGTCCTTAATGAGCAGGCTATAATTAGGCTAGAGTTATCTTTATGGATTTGGTGCTGGCAAGCTGAATTTCAGCTGCCTCTTAATCAGCATGCGGTATCTTCGCGGTCTCTCACACTTGAGTCGAGACTCGCTTTCGCTCTGTGTGCAGTGCCACAACGTACAGGTCTGCACAGTGCGTAACCACTCAGGAAAACCTGTTTCCTGATCGTTCTTCAGTGATGGGTTCCCTGTGGGTCGCTCTGTCTTCATTTCTCTTATGAATATTTTTCCACTTCTGCTGTAAGTATCTGCAAAATATCCACTCACAGAATTAGAATTGTGTTAGTGTTTGGAATTTCTCGGGAGCTCACAATTCCAGTCCAAATGTGGTTCGTGATCACCACAGAATTTGCAGAACTCTGAGGCAACAAGAAGGTTTCACATCTCGTGCAACTGCGCCTTAGAGACAGCTTTCTCCAGCGCAAACATGTCTTCTGAGAGCAGGGCTGGAAAAGCCAGGTGGTAAATTCTTGTGGCTTGGCACTGACGTCAGAACATGTTGCTTTTAGGGGAAGCAAGGTGGTTTTAGTAAGGGTTAACGTAGAATTTAGTGTTTTATGTTTGAGTAAGCTAAAAAGCAATGTTCAAAACTACAGATGGCCTTCTCTTTAGTAGGATTTAACACGTGGTATTTCATTTATTAGCTGCTGTGTGCTAAAAGGACTTTTTTGTTGCTCGTTTTCCTAATGAGGAGAAGGGTGGATATTGTATAACTTCTCAAGCAGCAGTGATTATGCAACTGATCCTGTTATTGTGGAGCTGAAGTCCTTCCTAGTCCCTGAGCACCAGCTGCTTGTGTTCTCATTGCTGCCTTTTTTCCCTTTTCTTTCTTCCCCCCTGCCCCCCTGCTTCATTTCTGACCAAGTTATTTTCTTTCCTCTGTTGCTGTTTCCTTCCCTCTCTGATGCCATTGACACAGTGGCTCCTTTGGGTTTGTTCTTCAATTGGGTATGCTGCAAAATCAAACTGCCCTTGTATATCATGTCAAGTATGAAATGTATAGAGAAATGGGATTTTTTCATGAGAAGTAGAATTGCTTGATGCTTTATGGGTATGTAAGAAAAGGCATTTGCTTGGATCTAGATGAAATGTTATTGCAAATGGCCTCTGAAGCTAAGGTCAGAAGTTACGAGTTCACGTTCTCATGATATTAGAAGCATGTAAAGAGCTGTTTGTTTGTTTTTTTCTTCCTTCAAAGGGTGGGCCTGACAGAAATTTTAATTCTCTCCCCACTTCCCACCCCCAGGGATCACCAAATAAGAAATAGTACTCCTGTTTATAAGATGAGGTAGTCATAAATCTCATACTTTTACAGCCAAGTGATCTCACTGCATTGTAATAAAGGCAGTTGATACATTGTAAAAATGCTGTAGGTCTTACCCTAGTGACGCTTAATTTTCAGTTCACAGCTTTATGTCATGCTGTTTCCATGTTGGGTTACATGGCTTCCCATGGGCTAAGTGGCTGCAGACAGGCTGTTTTGATCTGTGGTGACCATTCAGGAGCTGGCTTGTACAGTACTGGGTGACGGGACAAGAGATGGTAGACTTTTAGTTTGCAACGCTGTTCTCTGCTTACAGAGTAACTGAGCGTATCATATACAAATCCCAAGAGAAAAGAAATAATAGTTAATGTGTGATACCACACTTTTTACTATGCTGCTTGTGTTTCCGTGCCAAATGTGAGGTATGTCAGTCGTAAATAGGCTTCAGTGCATAGTGTCCTGTATCAGGAAGTAAATTGAGGATAAGGTCCTTATTTAGTTTGAAAGTCTTATGCTGAACAAGTTACGGGGAATGCAAAGGATACGTTTTCTTGCTCACAGTGTCTGCGCTGTGGATCAGGTATTAGGAGAGGTAGGAAGTTGTTTTAGGATTTGTAAAAGTGCCGTCATTTGTAAGAAATTGTGCTCCTTTGGTTCTCAGCTACTTTTCCTTGAGTGACAATGTGCCTCAGTCTGCTTTCAACAGACCAGGAAGACGTTTTCTTTTGCAACCAAAAGACTGGATGCGCAACATGTAGATGTCAATCCTGTCTACTCATACCTCTATCCCCTGAATTTCTCATGACAGGAGCGTTGAGTTTTGACTTAGAAGATAGTGTGTTTCTTAAGTACAACCTCGCTCAGGTGTGCATATTCAATCCAGTTTTGATAGCCAAGTTTGTCACTGAGTTATTTGGTTATTTCTGTTGTTGGCGAAGACTGCTAGGGTTTGTACCTCAGCCTTGCAGTTCTGGGACTATGAGTGTGATTGTGTTTTATCAGAGCTCCTGATACTGGGAAAGCCCGGAAATTAAAGATGAGGAGGGAAGAATAGCAAAGATTTTTCTGGAAAAATATCCCAAACCCGACAAAACAGCTAGCTCTTTGTCACCGTGGTGGTGGGGATGCCTTGAGAGTTCCCAAAAGTAATGCTTGTGTAAGACCTTTCATTGAGAAGTTTGAAATCACTCTTCACACCTTCTAGGCTGAGGTGTTTTGTGGTCCTGATCCCAGAGTTCTTCTCAGTGACTTAAGAACTTCTCCAAGCCAGACTTTTATGACTTTTGGATATTGTCATCTCTGGCCATGAAATGAATGTGGGGGGTTTTAATTTTCTTTTTTTTTTTTTTAAAATAAAGTGATGGAAGGAATTTGGAAATCAGTCTGTAACTTAATAGCTAACTTGTAAGAGTGAGAGATCTGCCTCAAGACACTTTGCTTGGAAAACCTAAGGTTGTGACTCTGCTGAAAGCATCTTTGTGTCATTTTTGTGTATATAGTATTTCCAGGTACCAAAACAAACACTTGAAGGACGGTGAAATGGAAGTCAGTACACATGGTTTAACTTGGGCTTGAGAAGTATGTCAGATGCTTTTTGAAATACAAACCTGTTACTTCAGGAATTTGCCCAAGAACTCACTTGAATTCCAAAATAATAGCGATTCTTTAAAAACAGACAGTGGCGTGATTTGTAAGGAATCTATGTCTGCCCTGTCTTCTTGCAAGGAAGAAAGCGATTTGCCCAGAGAGGTGGTGGAGGCCCCATCCCTGGAGGCATTCAGGCTCAGGCTTGATGGGGCTCTGAGCAACCTGATCTGGTTAAAGATGCTCCTGCTCACTGCAGGGGGATCGAACTAGATGACCTCTGAAGGTCCCTCCCAACCCAACACATTCTGTGATTCCGTGATTATTTGAGTCAGTGTGTTCCTGGAGTGTTTGCCGTGTCTCTCCTTTGTACATGTGGTTCTTGCAGTTGATTCATCCAGCGTTAAGCGATATGATCCCTGAGAAGGTTTTAACAACTTTTCAGCAGTTTCAGTGAATACATGCATGACTTAGTGCGTGACTTGCTGGTTGTAGTGTTTTGTCTGACAAGGTCAGGTATGGATTAGTAACTTAAAAAGGCTTTTTTTCTTAGTACTGATTTCCAAAACAGTCAGCATTTGAGCTAGAAATCTTAGAAATTGAACAATTTAGGATAGAGTTGTTTCTTTGCTGCTTCGGAGAAAAGTTTCCCACCCCCTTCCCCTTTTTAAATCTAGTAGTTTCTCTTCCAAGTTACCGTTGCTATATCTCCCCTTTCCTTTCTGACCCTTAGTGAGTTTGGTTATTGGAGAGTTTATTTTTTGTTGAAGACAATGGAAAATGATAGTTCTACATGTGCTTCTGTCAAGTTGCAGGTAGGGGCTGGTACCACTTTACAGTGGGGTTCGAAACACACTGGAAATGAAGAGCAACTCAAGCTCAGTAGTAGTATTGATGAATTTCTTGATCAGTGTATAATGTCTCTCCTGTTAAGCGCTCGTTGGATTTTCTACATAACTAACTACTGTGGACGTACCATGAAACGTTAATTCTCTTAGAGGAGAGTTCAGACTAATCTGTCCATTGCATCTTTACTCTTGCAGGGGTAAAACTCAATTGTGTTACCTAGCGAGGAGAGGCTTGAAGAATTTAAATCAAGAGTGGTACTTAATCTGCACTATTTAAAGGCTGTTTACACTTCAGATCTTCATTAGGAAGAGAATTGAGATGGTGATGTTTCATTGCAAAGAATGCAAAATGGTATTGCCAGAATTGGTCTGTGTAAAGAAACTAATTCCAGCTTGAGATCTCCTGGCAGACCTGGGTTGCAATGTGAAAATCTGTGGCATTTGGAAGCTGAAAAGCATGCAGGTCTAGTGTCTTGGTTAAGTGCTTTTTGTTTGGTTTTTTTTTTTTTTTTTGGAACTGAGGTCCCTGCAAACTAGGAAGGTGGTGACATCAATAGTAAGCTTAATGATTTGGCTTATGATGTTCCTTGATTCTGTGACACTTTTCTTGAGCTCTGTTTAAATAAATCAAAGTTTGTAAATGTGATCATTCTGGGACCTTGCAGCGTTCAGCAGTGCTGCTTGTTTTGTTGTAGCAAACCTGAACTCTTAAGATTGTGTTGTGAAAAGCCCAATTCCTTAAAAATAATACCATTAACTTTGATTTATGATGATTATTTTAATAACGTAAACAGCAAGCCATATGCAACATTTCTTTACAGAATTGTCAGGAATCTACAGTCATCAAATTATGATTAGGTGGTGTCTTTAATGATGTTTCTCAAGCTAACTGTAAGGACATTTTCTGGTTGTTTTTTTTCGTGAAAAATAAATCCAAACTTAAATAAGCAACAGTTTAAATAGTGTTAACAGACAGCTTTTATACCTCACCACTTTTTACATTTCTTCTTACTTCATGTTCACTTATTTCTTATATAGTAGAATGGTAATGAAATTTTATTATATTGGATTTTTTTGTTTGTTTTTCATAG
Organism: Trogon surrucura; assembly: GCA_020746105.1. Lineage (NCBI taxonomy): Eukaryota > Metazoa > Chordata > Aves > Trogoniformes > Trogonidae > Trogon > Trogon surrucura. Next base: position 16,112,914 of record CM036620.1, read on the forward strand.
TTATTTCATTATGGACTTTTTTTTTGTATGCTTTGGTTATGGCACAAATAATTTTAGCTAGAATCATGTTTTTTTCTGATTTCTAGTGCAGAGTTTTCAAGTAGTTTTAACTTCACAACAGGAAAACAATTGTGATAGATTGCATTTGGTATGACAATAGTAGGATTCTTTCGTTTGGTAAATAGACCAGGTGGATGGTAGAGTAAGGAATTGTAAAAGAATTGTAATGTTGGTGGCTCACAGGCAGAAGAAGTGATTCTTCAAATTATATTTGGATCAACTGGAGTAAGAAAGTGGTAAGGGGGAGGAAGGATCAAGTTGTATCATTGAATAGGTGCTGTATTCTTCTTCCTAAATGTTGTCCTCTCTCCCTCAATCAGCAAAAAAACCCAAACCAAACATCACCCCCCCGCCCCCTCGCGCCTTCAAAAAAACCCAGACAAAAATCCAGACACTTAAAATTTGTGCATGTACAAACTCAATACCTGCAAATCTGTTAGAAATACTTACTAATAAAGATATGATTTGGTGCCAATAGTAACAGGGAAAACTGGGTAACTGTAGAAAATGAGGTAAAATTATGATCTGTTGGGACTTTTCTCTTCATGGTTGACCATACAGACCACTGAGATAGTGAGGTTACTGGGTGACTGAATAAATTCTGCAATTTTGTGTTGGCAGGTAATATTTCCTTAAGTCATTCAGTGTTTTTAATTTTTTTTTTTTCACGGTGTGTTAAAAGTTACCCATTTGAAATAGTCTGTATCTAAAACTTGCTTCTTTCTGAGTTTTTTTACAGATTTTGCACTTTGAAGGGAAGGCTTTAACTCACCCATTTTTTGTGTGTAAAGAGTTCATGTCTGAAGTCTTGACAGGACGAGTTCTCTTTGTGTGGAACACACATTTGGACAGAAAGAAAACTTTGAAAACTAGATCTGTTATCTGCATTCTTCTGCTTTTAACTTTTTAGGGTTGATAGGTAATATGTCAAGTTACACTGTTAATTGGAGGATAAAAATGGGTATTATTTAGTGGCCTGATTCAAGTTAATAATGATCAGGAGTGTGTGTTGTGAACTATTGTTGACCTGTGATCTTTTTCTCAGATCTAACATCTCAGAAGAAAGGAAGGGAAAAAGTGATGAATGAGTTGAGGAATGAAGAGATTATCTGGGGAGACACTGAGGAAAGTTGGTTTGAATTTTGAATATGAATTTAACAGTGCAAGATCCACTGTGTGGAAATATTTTTAAGGGCACACAATGAAGATTTAGCTATGATGACTGAACAAGTTAAAGCCCATGAGCTGAGCGTTCTGTTGAGCTCTCTCAGTTGCAAAGTCAAGTCCTTTTTGAGAAACTCAGACTATCATGTTTCAAGTGCTGAGTGCTGCTTTCTGGGAAAGAAGAAGCATATGGTCATAATTTCTGCAGATGACATCTTTTTAGGACTTGATCTGCAATATCTTAGTTTCCCTCTGGTTCAAGAAAAAGGAAAAATCAGTTAGTTTAGTATATCAAGTGCCAGTGATGAGCCATATGGGGAGATCTGACCACCCCAAAATGTCTGTGGGAGCTAGTCTTCTGTTCAACTTAGGGGTTGCTCAAACTTACTTTGATTTCATGTTGCAGGCTGAAACTGTTACTGGGATGTACAGTATTGGTTTAGTCTGTTGGTGTTTGTTGGGATTTAAAAAAAAAATTATTTCTAGCACTTTTATAAAGACAGTCAAGACAGGAAAACTTTTGATTCAAAATGAGATCCCTGGCAGCTGTCAGGAAGGCTGAACCCGAAGCTGTGAGGACTTCGCAGGCAGTATGCAGAAGCAGGTCTCCCAGGAGCATGATAAATAATCTTGGACAGTATTCAATAGGTCTCTCTCCTGTCTGGATGGTGGTGGTAGTTCAGTGGATTTCTTTGCTCCCAGGTAGCTACTGAAGTAGGACATCATCTCCTTTACCATGAGTGAGATGGCTGGCACCACAACAGCTATAGAAATATTTTATAATTGTAAATGGATTTTGGAAAAGGACTCTGGGAGATGATGATTCCTGGTGTAGCTTATGATATAGTAAATGATAGAGTAAATAAGTAAATCTTTATTATTAGGCTTTATGTGTATCATCTCCCTTGACTTGTTCAGTTGCGATGTTGAACAGAATCTTTAGGATATTCATAAACCTGTAAATGTATACTGGTCTGTACACTTGGTGATCAGGCTGCTTTTTGCCTTAATTCTCTCTGAACTGGGAAAAATTCTCTAGCTAAAAGAGATGTGACTCAGAAACCTTCTGAGAACAGTAACGTTTGATTTAACAGAGAGGAAAAAAAATTCTTGGAATACATGCACTTCAAGGCTTCAAGTCGAAGGTCAGTGACCAGAAAAAGAGTTCCCGTAGAATAGAAGTAGCTATCTGGAAACCCAGAAATGAAACTTCTGCAAATCCATTTCTTCTGATCCCTGGGAGTACCTGGACACCAGCTGTGCAGCACACAGCCTAGAAATGGTGTGCCTAGCCCGGGGCAGGAGGACTGGTGGGAAATGAATGCAGCCTGGCTGGCCAATTACCCGGAGGGCTGCTTCCTCTTTGCCTGCTGCCCTAATTTTTCTTTTACTCAACACACACTGAGCAAGCAGCTTGGTGCTCCATGTGTTGTGAAGCCTTGTTCTAGACCTTTGGGTGAGGAGACTGTCGAGGAGATGTGAGCAGGCTAGAGCTGCTGGCTGGGAAGCACAGCCACCTCTCCTTTAACTGTGGGGCAGTTTTCTCTGTGTTGCAGGTGGACAGAATACACAGATTCACAGATGCAAGGGCTAACCTGATGTAAGGTCACCTGAAGTACAGCTACCTGCAAAAAACCTGCACTGTTGTCAAAAGTAACTCACCAGGGGAGCTGCTTTTGGGCAGTACCCTGGGCTCGACTTGACACCAGGTGGGACCGCTGAGATGTTGCCGTGCCATGGTTCTTTGTGATCCTTGTCAAGGAGGAGTTGTTAGCTCAGGTCAAAATGTTGCCCCACACTGGAGGTGCTAGAGGAAAATTTGTCACAGGACTCCTGTGCTGCAGGACATGGCAGTTGGAACAGCTCTTGAGGAACCTGCTTGGATCTTCTAGGACGGGATGTGAGTCAAGTATGAAAGATTCTACAACTCTTCAAGGAGTTAGTCAATAGGTCTCCCTGGAAAGGAACAGCGGAGCTCTCCTTCTCCAGGTGTAAGAAACCAAGCAAAGAAAGCAAGAGGCTCGTATGGCTGAGTTAGACCTTCTGATCAAACTACGAGGCAAGAAGGAACCACTCAGGCAGTGGAAGCAGGGACAGTATCCTGGGAAGAGTATAGGGATGCTACGCAGTTGTGTGGGGTTGGGGACAAGAAGGCCAAGGTGCAGCTGGAGTGGTTGGGAGGCTCTGGCTCCTAGTCAGCAGGCCTGTGTGCTTGGCAGAGCTTGTCCTCTGCCCAACACATTCTATAGTATGTCTGCTCTCAGTTCTTTTCCTCCTGTTTTTTATTTACTGCAGACTTAATGACTTACTTTGGCCCTCAGGCAAATGCCTGGAGAGAAAATGATGTCGGCTGGTGGAAAGGTTACTTCCCTTGTGGTGGAGTAGCAGAACAGGCAGGAAGCTGAAGGCTTCGGAGTTAAAAGAATTCGTACAGTTGAGAGGTTTGGGAAAGCAGAGCAGTAAGTCGACTGGCTTTGCACATTAGATGTTAGAATGGGATGCTGGGATTAAGACTCACGGTTTACCTGACGGTGGGGAAAAGAACCTCCCAAGATCTCTCAGGTTGGAAGAAATCTCAGCAGGCCTGTAGTCCAACCTCCTGCTTGCAGCTGTCCCAGCTGTAAGGTGGGACCAAGTTGCACGGGGCTGGAGATAGCCCAGCCTCTCTGGGCCCTGTTCCAGTGCCTCTCTGTCCTCAGCAGAGTAAAAAACCTTCTCTTGATAAGCAGTCTGAGCCTCTCGCGTATCAATTTGCGCCTGTTGTCTCTATTCCTCCCACCATGCAGTGCTGTGAAAAACGTGGCTTCGTCCTTGGTTTGCTAATAGCCTGTGGCATATTTAATATAGGTCAGCCTTCAGTCCTTATTAGAAAATTGTAACTTTGTGATTAATAAAAATGAATATGAGCTTGGAATTAATAACAGGGATAGTGTAGTGGTGTATTGATTACATTATGCAATGTAACATTAGTTAGTGTAGCCATATTGAACAAGCTAGCAATGTAGACACTAATTAAGAGGCAAAAATCTTTATTTACTTCTAAGTCTGTTATTTGGAATGACTTACACACTTCTCTTCGTAAAAGAAACAAATAACTGTCCCCCCCCCCCACCAAGGCAATTGAGCGTAGTACTTAAAATTGCAGGCCTCCAAGTATTGTTGAGGGAACCAGAGCATCTGTCCTCAGGGAGGTATCTGATCTTTGGATTTCAGAATTTTAGGTACCAGTGGTTTAGATAATCAGGGTTTGTCTCTGTAGGTTTATTCATTCCTGAGGAGAGCTGAAGGACTAGCAAAGCATTAGCTTCCTGAAATAAACAGAGAACCCTTCTGTATTTTTCCAGGTTTTGTTTCTGATTCCATGAAGCAAAATGTTATGTGTGTTCAGGAAGGTTTATTTTATTCTTTCGTAAATAAAATAGTAGATTATATAAACAATACAGTTTCACTGTTGGCATGTGTGTTTCACTGATCTGATTAAGGACCTTTAATCAGGTATATTTTTTATGTTTGATGTTTATTTGGTATTTGTTCTACTTATGAAGTATGTACATGGTTGTTAATCTTTATTTTAGAAGACCTGACCACTGTAGAAAGCTTGACTATCCTTACCCTCTTAGAGATGCACAGGGCTAAGATGAGAGGCACTTGACACAAGCAGTAACAGGGTAAATTACAACTAGGATAGAAATTGACACTGTTAAGGTAGTCAAACATTAGAACTGGCTTCTCAAAGAGATAATGGGATTTCCACCCTTGGAGATGCTCAGAACTCACGTAGACCTCTGAGCAACCTGATCTAAACGGACCCTGTGCTGAGTGATGGTTAGGCCACGGTGACCTTCATAGGTGCCTTCCAACTTGTATCATTCTGTACTTAATTGTAAACAACATCCAGTATTTCTATGATTCAGTAGGAATCATAGTGGTGTAGCATTAAGACCTGCTTACTTAATTTGAAAACCTTCGTAAAAAAATAATGCTTCTTATCAAGCAATTTAATTAACAGAATTTTATGTCACAGGTGATCTGCAAGTCAGTTCAGCATGTCTATGCAGGGAGCATCTTGAGTTTAGCGCTGACAGACTGCGAGTTATTTCTATAAGAGCATTTCTTTGCGGTGAAGAGCATAAGACTGTTTATGGCTGGTTGTAGATTAATGCATCCTTGGCAAAGACTTTTGTAAATTGAGGATTGAGTACAGTAGATGAAAATATGTTGAAGACAATCTGAAATAAATTTTACTAATCTGTTTAAATAATGTACATAATTTCGATGGTTCATTTGGAGGGGGAATTAGCATTTATTTCCATTTGAAGCATCAACTTATAATAGTAGATATTATCAAAGCATGCAAATTTAATTAGGAAGTAATTAAAGAGTGAAGTAATATCAACTGTGTACAACAATTTTCTTGTTCCTTTTTCAGTCTAATTTTGGCCTTGACTTAACATAAATGCACAGTTTATTCTAGTGGCATAGAATTCAGGGGTTGTGTTGAGTCTTCCCGACTTTTCCAAACGACTGTGGTAATGCTGAGGCAAGACTTGGGCTCTCCGACAGAACTTGCCCGCAGTAAACATGACTAGATTTATTTCCTTGAGTTTCATTGTTTAGCTATAAAAAAAGCTTGAGTTGTTGGTATTAAACTTCCCTTGCTTTTATATTCTACCCAGTGCCAAATTGTTGAAGCTCTTTTTTGGTGTTCTGCCTCTCTGTGCGTAAGAGGCTTCTGGAGGAGATGTGGATGCAGCTGCAGCTCAGGCAATTTCTCTAGGGTGCTGTCTCCTTTATATTGTACGTGACTGGCACTTGGCATATACGTATCTTCTAAGTGCTTTGCTATGTTGAGAAGAATCTGGCTGAAATGCAAACCATTAAAGACTAGGATTTTTCAGGTAGAAAGAGACTATTGCCTGAAAGGCGTAAGAGTAGCTCTGGTGATCTGTCATTACAACCCCTTTTGTGAGGGTCCTTCCCCTTTGCTGTTGGGTGTGAAAGCATCTACCTTTTAGCATGGGACTTGGCACAGCCTCTCACAGAGTGAGATATCTTCCTTCTCCCCCTTATTTATTTTTTTTTCTTCTCATCTCTAAACATCATTAGTTGTTGGGAATATAAGATAAAGCATCCGCATTGTTATAATTGGGGTTGCCTGCTCAAACAACATGACTGTCATTCTGTGTGAGAAGTAGAAGTTTCACCTGATTTCAATGCTTATTTGTGCTTACGTGCATTTCTGGAGCTTAAAGACAGGACGTCATCCATGCAGAATTTTGTGCCCTGAACAGTGCTTTTTAAAATAGTCACAAAGCAGAGACACTTGTAATTTACCTCACTATGTATGAGATGTTTCCCCTCCACCTCCAAAACTTTGTGTTTAAGGTGTGGTAGTGCTCCCTCCATGCCCCTAGTTGGTATCATCTTTCTAGTGTTTCTTGCTTTCCAAGCTGTATTACGTGTACTCTTGGGGACAGAAAGAATATCAAGTTATGGATGGTCATATTCTGTTTTAAGTAGTAGTTGGTGAAAAATTTTTAAGCAGTTTTGTGACAAGTGTCAGTAGACTTGTGTGTCGTTCTTTTACATTTTCTACTGTGAGCCTCTGGCATTGATCTGTGAGAATGCATTAATGCATTTCCTTCTTCATCATTCTTAAGCATGAGGAGGTTAATGGAGTCTTCACTTGGAAGTATGCCTTCATTTGGAAGTGTGGCAAGAATGGTAGGAGTTGGATTTAAAAACAAAAGCAGAAGAATCCAGTAATACCTGTGAGGAGAAGAAAGTACCCAGGTTGCTGGAGTTGTGAACTTTATTGAAGAAAACAGATGTCGTAGCAGAACTAGTATATAAGAAACAGTAAAGAAAGAGGGATTTGGAGAGAGCCAGAAACTGAAGTGATTTACTTGGGGTTTTTGCATGGTTTTTCTTTTTGGTGTGTTGGTGGGTGTGGTGTGGGTTTGTATTGGTTGGAGTTTTTTGGTTTGAGTTTTCTTTTGTAAATGTGGGCTTATAAGGTCCTTTCTTTGTCAGAGGAGACATCTGGCTCTTCCAACCTGATCTTACTGTTAAAATACCCGGAGGTACTTAGATGAGGTATTGCCTACATTTGAATTCCTCATCTCAAATTGTACGTACAGCAGAAATGCGTTCAGATGTAACTTATTTCTCCTCGTCGTAGCCAGATACTGGCATGTGCTTGTCCATGGTCCTGACCTCTTGCCTTACCTGGCCAAAGATCTGCTTTGTCCCTTGCAGTGCATCTGAAAGAGCACCCATGGTTTAAGGAACGTGTGCTAAGCAGACATCTCTCCTAGAAAAGGCAGAAGTTGAATTTGGTCACGTAATGTTTATGACAGCTTTGATTTCTTTCAGTTGGAAGCAAGATTTTCTCTCTGTTGGATGTGGACTAAGTACTAGCACTTAATTCTTGTAATTCCTAGCAACTGGTTTGGGCTTCAATATCAGTGGCTTGTTTGGCTCCCACTGATGTGTGTTTTGTTTGTACATAATGCCTTCCTTGACTTTTCTCAGATATATAAGTGAGTGTTGTGGCTTTGCAAAACATGAAAACAGGTAAGAGATTGGCTGGTTAGGCCTGAATAGGTTTCTGTTGAATACCTGTGGTGTTTAGCACAGAAGACACCTGATGCTAATTTAGGGCTTTATAGTTTTTGATATTCTGATGGCGTCAGTATAGTATGTGTAAAGTTGATAACCATAGTTTATCCACAGAGGAATACTCGCAAAATATCTTAAATAAGAGGAATGCAGCTAAGTTGGAAGTCTGCATAGCATTTTAATTTATTTTTCAGAAATGAGACATACAGAAAAGCAGATTTTATGTTGCTACTTCAGCAGTTTGCTTCTTTACAGGAGCCAAGTTGTTTGTGGTTGCTGAGACTTGTTCTTCGGCACTTTTTTGTGGGATGTCTGGTGAAGGCGGCAATCAAATTCTCTTTGATTTGTGAAACTCAGTGTCCAGAAGTACTGAGAGATGAAGCTGAAGTAGGAGACTTACCTAAAACTCCTGATGGAATACCTAGTGAGATGCAGGAATGCAGATGTTTTATGTTACAGGAAGCAAATTATTTAAATTGCAAGGACAAAGAATTAGTGGCAGCTGAGAGAAATTATTCAAATCGTATGTTATTAAAATAGCAGCAATGCTGAAGAATGTTTGCATAAGCAGTAGTCAAAAGTTCAGTTAACTATATCCTTTATCTTCAACAGATGTTTATAATAAAAAATACATTGTTTATAAAATGTGATGACCCAGTGTATTATGCAGTTAAAAAAATCCAAAAGCTTTTATTAATCGGAGAAATAATTTTTAATAATCTTACATAATCATGCAAACTACATAAATAAACTCTTGAAGAAATACCTGTAGATTGGGACTTGTCTGAAAAACAAAATTGGTGGTAACTGCTGTGAAGTGTCATTTATGTTTTTATTCATCGTGCTTAAGCTGGCCACCCTAATCCTGCTTTGTGAAAAAACCAGTTGCAAATGACCCATTCTGAGTCTTGGAACCAAAGGAAGCCCTTCAGTGCGGCAGGGAGCTTTATGTAAGCCATGGGTGGGGGTGTTTTTGGTGAGTGACACTTATTTCTGGAAAATAATAGCTGTGGCTGCTGCCAGAGTTCAGTGGTGGGTCATGGCAATGAAGTGACTCAGAGCCGGGAGCCGGCAGCGCAGCTTCGCGGTTGTGCTGGCGTGTCGGCTGAATCACACACCGCCTGGACGTACACTCGGGCAGATACGTTCTGGTGGATGAAAAAGCATGAAGGTATTTCTTTTGCACAGCAGGTGGAAGCATGGAAACTCTTTGTTGTATTTGTTACTTGTCATTTGCTTTTTCGTCAGGTAATTGACACTTGATGGGCTTTTGAAATGGTCATGAGGAGACACCCAGTATGAAATGGGTAGTTCAGTTCTTCTTTGTGCTTCTCTTTCATCTTGGGTTTCTGGATAGTGTGGGATGCGCAAAAGGGAAACCTGTTAGCCAGAGAGCAAAGTGCTGCCTCTCTTCTTCTCACTGCATACCTGGAAAGGTGCAGTCTGATTCAGGGTGAGCTTTTATTCCTTTTTGCACCCTTGTGGTGGACAGAGACCAGTGAGGAAGCGTGTAAGCAGCGCAGCTGTGGACTCCCTTGTGTGACTGCATGCCACCGGCAGGTCTGTTGTCCCTGTGGAGTGTCAGGAACCTAGTTCAGACAGAGAGAGGGCGAATGCCTGAAAAAATCTTCTAGATTATTGGAGTCTTGACTGTTTGGGAAACAGATCCTTTCCTCAAGCACAAAGAGGAATGGTTTTGTTTTCAGCGTTTAACGTGCCCATATATTTCCCAGAGGCATTTCTCCTTTACAGCAGAGAATCCATTAAGCGGGAGGTAAGCAAGCTATGCTGCCTCTTTGGCCCTGACCGGAAGGGGTTCTCTTTTCTCAGAACCTGCAGCAGGTTTTTTGTCCAAGTGTAGCAGAGCTGGAGGACATGCACGAGCTGCCATTTCTGCTTGGCACGCTCCTGCGCCTTCGCTAGGCTGGGAGATGCGAGGAGACTGGTGGTATTTGAACTCTTTTAGGTGCTTCCAAAGTTTTACTATCGGTGACCAGTGGGTTCAAAACAAAGCTATTTTGTTTTACTTAGGCTAGTAATATTTCTCTGGAGGATGTCAGTCTTTTTTCTTCCTTTTTTTTTTCTCTCACTGCTGTCTTATAAGTGAGGTGTACTGTTGGCTTTGCAGCCGCCTTTGGTAACTCCACTGATGACCACAGGGAGGATTTAGTCTTGGGCTGTACTTACGATTGGCTGATGTAAGTAAAATAGAAGTGATTTATTTTTTGGCACAAAGGCAGGCATTTAGTTCTCATTAACTCTATTCAAATAGCACCCCCTGCCCATGCTAATTGGTTTTAAGACCGAAAGTCAAAACAACTCATTTTGTGCAGATGATTTTGATGAAGTATTTCTCAAGCCATTGTTACCCTGATCAACTTAAATATGGAAGTAGTGTAAATTTAAGGGAATCTAGAATTCAAGAGTCAAAGCTTTACAGGTGAGTGTGGCGATATAGATAAACTAGTTTGCTCAAGTCCCAAAAGACCTGTCTGGAGGGAGGATTCCTTGGTGCTCCCACAGCATCCATTCTTTTTACTGTGCCTAGTTTTTGTTAAATCAAGTAAATAATGCATGTGAGAAGAGAGGGTTGAAAGCTGTCCTCAGGGTTTCACTTCCTAATGGTGTGCTTTAGAATATTACCTCGAGAAGATGTTGATACTGCCCTTTGATTTCTGCTCGACTAAGCTTGCAGGTTGTAAGTACTTGTAGTACTGGTCATTTGAACTTTGCAAATATACTAGGTGTTAATTAGGTTTGGCTTAATTGCAGCCTGCCTGATGTGGTTTGGAGCCTGTATGTGAGACTTCCATTGTCTGTATTGAAAACTAAATATCTGTTTTGGATCTCAGAGTTTGTTGGTCATATAATAAAGTTCTTAATAGAGTGAAAAGCAGTTGAAGGTAGCAGAAACTACAGTTTCTGTTTGTGTTGAGGTTTACTGCTAAGCTAGTCCCAGTAACTGTTGCTATGACAAAATGACCATTTGTTTATCTCCTTAATTCAAATATTTACTTGCTTCTGTAAAGGTAAAAATGAAAGTGCTCACCCTGCTTCTTGCATTTCTGAGTTTCACAGTCCAGTTTCTGCTGTGCCGCATGCAGTGCACACATGTAGTGGTTGGTACTGGCTGCTGACTCCTTATTTTTCCCTGCAAACAGTTGCATGATGATGAGATGGTAGTGAGGGGAGATGAGTAGAAGTGTAAGATGAAGGCTCTCTATGGGCACGTCGTGTTGAATAAGGCTAGGATACTGCAGGGTGATTCGCTGGGCTTGATGAATTCTGCATGGCAGATGTGGGCCTGCAATGTGTTGCCTGGGTCTGATGTGAACTTGGACTTTTGCACTTGCCAAGAAGCATCTAGAATAAAAATCATAAATCGTGGGCATGAAATGCAGCCACACACGTGAGCCTGGATTCTAGCGTATCTGCTGGTCTGAGTTTACCTAGTTTATTTTAGTTATGGTGATGACTGGAAGTGGGTTACTGGAGCTCATGTCCTGAGAGAATAATCATAAGCAGATGCCATGGGTAGGAGAGGTAGATGAGTCAAAGTGGTGAAGATGCTATTGAGAGTGCTGGTGGGGTGAGCGCATCAAGTGCCAGAGTGGATAGATGCCTTTGGAAATCCACCTTGTTAGCCCGTTGTCCTCTATACTGCTGGATGTTGGTGTATTTTTTTAGTTTGTTGCTCAGGTGTCTTTACCAACTTCATGGATTAAAATAGGAGTATTCTTTCTTAAAAGCAGGCATCTCTCAACAAGCAAGGGCCCTAAGTCTTAAAATTAAATGAAGACAGTTTAAAAACTCCCAGGAATCTCAGAGAGCGTGCTTTGGTAATTGACTTCCCTTCCCTGTTCTAGGAACAGCAGGGGGTTTTATGGTCATGGAGGAAGAGTTAGAAGAAAACTACTTGCTTTAGTTGTTAGTGCTGAACTCTTGCACTTGCCAGCAAACAACTTAAGTTTTTAGCGCATACAGCAGTGTTGTAACAAAATACTTTGTTGTTATTAAGCAGGGCAGCATGTCTCTGAGCAAGTTTGTCACATTAGTGCCATCTCTCTTGCAAAGCCTTTCTCAGGTGCCAGATACTGTGCTGCTTTTTTTTGACCTCTGTTGATTCCTTCCTCTAAAATCTTCCCCACTCCTGGTAATGTACAAAAGAATAGAACAACAAACCTAGTGAATATTATAACGTTTTCCCCATTGCTTTAGGTGTGCCTGTGCTGTGTAGTGCACTGGAATGGAGGAACACCTGAGCTACTTACTAGTGCCAAATGGGGCTGACTGGGAATGGGAGGTAGAATTATGGTCTGCCATCTTTATGGCTAATTAACCAAGGTGCAGCATTTCACTTAGGTGCCTGGTTGTTTGCTGGGTCCAACAGTGAATAGTGCTGGTTTTGCTGCCTCTGCCATCTGCTTTGGGATTAGCTGGAAAATCTCGTCGTGATGGATTCATGGTGCCGTGCTGAAGTCAGCTCAGACCCTGTGCCTCTTGTTGCTTGTGTGTGGCCACTGGCAAATTCCAAGATAAGCATTTTATGACTCTGAAAAAAGAGGCAAAAAAACAACCTAGGGAAAGCTCGGTGCATTCAGTAGCTTCACAGTTGCTCAGCTGGGTTGGGGTCAGTGTAGCTTAGATCTTGTTCCCCTGCTATAATGATGAGAAATCACTTAGTTCCTCAGAGGGATGCTCTTGCTGATCACAGGCTGTCAGTGCATTAATTACTGGGCTTGCACTTTGTTGTAACTCTTCCAGCAGTTCACATGCTCTCAGTGAGTATCATTTAATTGGGAATGTCATGTGCTGATTTTCAGTTTGCTACAGCTCCTTTTCCAGAAGCTATTTAAAAGATTTCTTAGGTTTGTGGGAGTCCAGTTGTCATAGGAGTGACTACTCTTCCGTTTCAAAATGGCAAAGCTCTGTGATTTTACTGTTACATTTATATTCTAACCTTTTCCACTTTTTCTTTACCTAGTGAAAGAACAGCTTCGGTGTTGAAGAGAAATCTCGGAAAGGAATGGGTCCTGTTCTCCTGAAGCTGTTTGCCCTGATCCCAGGAATGCTGTAGAGGTTAGTGACATGGATGCTTAAGAGCTTGTGTAGAAATTGCCTTTTGTTTTGTAATAGGCACACTCTACAATAAATTCTCTGTGAAGCAGTTCACTTGCCTGTCACAGAAGGAGAGTTAATTCAGGCACTGTCAGAACATGGTCAGTTTAAAATTGCTCTACCCAGACAAAATGCAAGGTTTTGTTTATCTGTGTAGATGCTGTAGAAACACAGAAAGGGGTGGTCACAGGAAGTTGTGTGGTGCGATGCATACTGAGAGGCAGGCTGCGTTAAACTTGGACATTTTAATTGACAGGCTTGAAAAAGGTGAGAATGATCATAATACATTGAGATCTTAATACATAGTTATTTTTTGAGTTTTTCGAGTCTTCCATTTTAGCTTTGAGAGAAGAACACTCTTGCTTTTTGGTAGAATGGCAAACTGAGGGAAGTCTGTTTTGTACCCATGCAAAGGTAATTTACCTCTACTTTTTGCCTTGAGCGACTTGGATTGTGATTTTATATCCCAGTTTCTTTGTATTGTATACAAGATGGGTAGACTGCTTTCTCGGAATGTTTTTTCCAATACCTATATAGTCCTGCTACAAATATTGTGGTTTACAAGAGTTTTCCTCTTGAAAGTAGAATATTCAATCTAGTTTACTTCCACATTTCTCATAAAACTAAAGAGGATTAAGTGGATTTATCACCCAATGGATTGCTTCTTAACTAGTCAAGTCAAAAAAGCTTGTAGAGCTATCAGATTCAGTAATACTTTGTTTTTGTGGTGAAAAATGAATGTTTCAAGTAAAATTTGATGAAGCAGAGTAGGTGAAGAGGTAGACATGTTGAAGTGCTCCTAAAAAAAGAAGTAAATTTTCATAGGGGCAGTTGTGTTAAAATAAAATTTATTAAAGCTGTAAGGTTACTCTAAAGGATTTCTGATCTTTGACAGCTACTTTAAAAGCATGGAAGTGTGTGTTGTGGCTACTGCTGAGTAATGTCTGAACTTTGCCAGGACACCCTTTAGCATATAGACCCCTGTGGCGCAAAAAGGAAAAAAAAAACCACAGTGGAAAAAATGCTCCAGTGTGTTGCAGACACAGAAAGTGGAGAGGTGACCCAGTGAAAAAAGACCCATTAGTACAAGGAAATGCTACTTGACGTTGCTTTTCGAGGCATGTAGAGCTTAACAGCTGTTCTTTTAAGTAGTGCCATTTCTTACGGAGAGCTTTAGTTGTTTGTGTGTTCTCACCATCTTTATCTTATCTGGTATAAGACTGAGAGTTGTAAAATATTCAAGGGAAGGTGTCGCTTCTAGTTTAACAAAAGCACACAGAAAGACAGTAACCTCAAAACGCATCATTCCATATGAAATCTTGCATTCCAACATCAATACTTTCATTCTGCCTCTGTGCTGCTGCTTTAGTCTCCAATGCTTTATTCATTACTGGCAGGAAAAAAAATAAATCTGTCCACAAGGGGGTCTGATAGAAATATGCATTTTTTTTAAATGTCATTAAAAAAACCCCATGTTGCCTTCAACCTATTGTTACGATTTTATTTTTTATTAAATCTATTCTAGTTTATGGAGAGTAAAAAAAAAAAAGGAAGAAAGGCTCATCTCCCCTCTTGTTAGCCTTCCTCTTCACTTACTAAAAGCAGCTAGTTCCAAGCAGATTGTTGACTGCAGACTGTTTTGTGAATCTGTGAAGACTGTCTTATTAGTATCGTGATCTGCTGTTCAGATACTTATGTAGGAAATACTCCCTTGGCACTTTATGCATCCTGTTCTTCCAGTTCTGAGGACGTGCAAGAACTGGCAGAGCTTATTAGCTTGGGTTTAGTGCTGCTGTAGTTTATAGTCCTTTCAGACCTGAGCCTGCTGTATTTGATTCAGTCAGGTCCATGGGGCCATGTCAAATGTCTTTCCAGCTGTGGCATGATGTACCTGCAACTGCATGGATAGTAGTAAAAGCCGTGATGCAGTTTATAAACACATAGAAGATAATGAGATAAGGGAAGACAGCCAGCCAACGTGCGTTTGTGAGGGAGAAAATGATATCAAGCCGATTAGTTTGCTTCCTTGACAGATGAATTGGATTACTGCGTAAGGGAAGTGGTACAACTTGAAGCGTATAAGGTTTTGAAGGATGTTCTTTTGAATGTAATACATATAATGATTTTTTTTTTAAAAAACAGAGTCTTCCTAAACCACCATACTGCATGAGCAAGGTTTATTAAAAAAGATTCAATGGAGCAGTTAACAGGGCTCACCTGGAAAGGCATTTGAAGTAGGCTTCCTTAATAGCTTGCCATGCCTGGATTTGTCAGCAATGGCACCTGTGATTTAGCTGGATGTGTCAGTAATGGCATCTGTGATTTAGATGGCATAGAGTGTACTTACAAAATGCGCAGATGATGTCAGTTTAGGAGTAGATGGCCTGGGCACCACAAAGGATTTGTGTTAAGGTGTTTGACTTTGTAGTTGGGGTAAGCGAAGTGTTTGCCTGTGTTTGGTTGATCTGACTCACCCCGTGTTTATTTGTTATACCAGAGTAACTCAGTCAGTCAGTGTATGTAACCTAAGTATATTGAGCTTGCTGAGTTGGATGGACTCTTGCAACACTCTCGTTTTGTTTGTGGTACTTTTCTATCCCCTAGTAAAATTACAGCGCTGAAACTTACGGCTTGAATGGAAATGGTTGTTGCCTTAAGAAATGGTGCATCTGGGTTTGAGGTCTTGGGGCACCACTGGGTTACACATGTGGAAGGTTAGCAATGCCCTTGGAAAGTCCCAGAATTTTCCTCTCCTGCTGGAGGAGAGCGGAAGGTTAGGCGCTGTGCAGTAGGCAGCTGCTCTTGCAGGAAAAGCAGTCCTTGACGTATTCATGATGTGGATTGTTGTACGGTTTGTTGAAGGTGTACATGAGGGACAAATAACTTCTGTATCCTTTTTGCTAGGTTACTGGAGGAGTTACCAGTGCTTCCCTCAGCACCTCAAGCCTTTTTCCTTGAAGGACTTTCCCCGATGTTTGTTTATTTGTCGTAGTTCCTTGAGGCTGCCACAGAGACAAATGTATGAGTTCGGGAGGAGTGACTGTGTTTTTTTAAGAGCTTTTGTAGAATCAAATATGAAATGTGGAAATAATTGTCGTCTGGGTGGTGTCAGAGAAGTTTGGCATAT
The DNA here is from genome assembly GCA_020746105.1 of Trogon surrucura. NCBI lineage: Eukaryota > Metazoa > Chordata > Aves > Trogoniformes > Trogonidae > Trogon > Trogon surrucura. Next base: position 16,129,004 of record CM036620.1, read on the forward strand.
TGCTTTGCTTTAAGCTCCTTATGGCAGGAAGGGATGCTTGCGTGCCGTGCTTTTGCATACACAATGCACTTCTCGTAGTTGTCAGGTTATTGCGAAAGAGTAATTTGCTGCCTCTCTTAAAGGTAAGCACTGATATTTCATATGGGTCAATAATTTTTGGTAGCGATAGATGAATGCCTGAAACTCCCTTTGATGTCTGTTGGTGATGCTATAGGTCTCTTATGGGTGTGAAACATAGCGAGGGGAGAAAATTACTCTATTGACGTGAGTTCTGTGGAGATGCTGCTCTCTGGTTCTGTAAACCCTACTGCTGTTTTCCTGACTTCTTGTAGTATGGCTCTTGTTCTTTGCTATCTTAGCATATATTCTTCTAGTAAAACTACAAATTAAGTTGATAATAAATCCCTCTTAGTATCAGAGACCTGGTTCACCAGTGGTGTAATTGGAATAGCAAGAATGCTGGGAACGTTTCATGCACCATCTTATGTCTCAGACAAAGGGTATTGGAAGAGCTACTACTTACAAGTGATAGCCTGCGAAAGGCAAACCTTAGGCAGTCCCTTGGAAAGACTCTAGGTCCCATGAATTGAAACAAACTGGAGACGCAGTAAACCTAATTTTAGAGTTTTCTCTTGTTTGATTATAACTTCAAAAAGCTGCCCGGGAGAAATCTCAAAGGCGTGTTCCCCTAGATGCAAGAATAACTGCTCAAAGTGCTGGAAGACAAAACTCTGATCTGCAGCAATTTTTTATAAGTGAGGAAATAAGAATGGAGAAGTGGTCTTCCATCTGTCTGTATTGCAGCAAGAGTTTGTAAGAAATAACGTTTCGTCTTCAGCGTCACTGAAGATGGCTTCTGGGAGTGTGTCAGTTCATATCCATTTTATGTGTGAGAGTGCTAGAATAAATCCCTTTACTTCAGGTCCCTGAATATCCCTTTGAGCTCTTTGTAAATTACTCAGCTTTTAGAACATCCTTTCTTTATTCAAATAACAGCTATTATCAAGTGAGTTGATACAAAATGCCCAAACACCTTGCTCTTTCTCTCACTCCTTGTTCCCACATTGAGCAACCTGGAGTGTGTACCTGAGGGAATATGTGCAAATTCTGAGAGAAGTAGAATCAAATGAAAGGAGTATATGGTAAAAATGTGAAGGAATATAGACATGTAGAAGAGAAGAAGCCTTTGCTGTGGTACTATTTTTGCAATTAAATCCCAGGATTGAGCATTTATTTACTTAATTTTGAATGTGTGTTTGTTTGGCAACATATTGCTGGGTTTGACTCTGTTTATTGCATCGAGTTTGTCTTAAAAATAAACAGCAGCAGTTACCCTCATTCTGTGCACTGCTTACTGTCAGAGTTTAAAAGGGACGTCCTTTCATTTGTGGGGAGAGCAAGTTCTGTCCCGAGCCTGTTGGCATCCAGAAATGGCCGAGCACTGTGCAGGGTGTCCAGGTCAGTCCGTACACTTTAAAAGATGCTCTACAGAAACCAGGACTTAAACCAAATAATTAGTAAGGAATTTCTGTAGCTGTAATTGCGGCACGGTTGATATACAATTAATGTCTTTTTTTTTTTTTTCTTGTTGATGTTTTTTTCTCCAGCAAGGAAAGATATTTCCTTAGTGTGTGTATGTGGAGATAATCCAAGGGGAGAATGGGAATAAACTCTGCTTCAGCATTGTGGCTTTGCTATTCAGCAAAAGCTGTTCAGGCTTTTTTCTGGGATAAATTATTAAACATGCGAGTAACTATGTAGTTATTGATAATGGACTTCCTTGGGAAATCGTACAACTTCTAAATAGTTGTTGCTGTTGTTATTAAACCAAAAAAAAACATCTGGCAGTGCTGATCTGAATGAACTGTTCTGTATTTTATGGTGCTGTGTGTGAAAATAGCATTGCAAGCTAGAATAGTAAACACTTAAAAAACAAAAGGAAAAAAAGCAGAAATTTTAAAATTATAGGATGTGATATAGCATCTGATCTAGATTCTGTTAAGAAGTCTTATACTTTTATTTTTCTAGAAGAATTAGTTATATTGTAACTGAAACTTAATCAAACTTACTTTACCAGGCAATGAGAAAAGGAGGAGAAAAATGTCTTCTTGCAAATTAATTTGTAAGCTGTGATGCACTGTTCTCATTTGCAATGACTGGGTTGCAGACCAACTGTCGTTTTAGCCTTTTTACTGGAGCACACTTTTTTCTTTTCTTTTTTTTTTTTTTTTTGGTTTGGTTCTGCCACATGTGTGATTTTGCTTTATTTTTATAAAGCAGCTGGTTGGCTCACTTGTGGCCTGGGCATTGTACGGCAGAAGAAGGAATCCCTTCCCTTTGGCTTTTCTATTCCTCCCCTTCCCACATCCCCGTGCTTGCCGGGAGGGAGGGACCAGCTGCGCCCCACAATCAAACCAGTCGGGCGCTGGTACAGGCGGCGCTGGGGGACGGCGGCGCAAAGCTCGAGAGGTCCCGCCTGGCTGCCGGAGGATGTTTACCGGCGATGGGCTCGCTCTGGGTTGTAAGCAGAGGAACTCGCCGTCTCCCGTTGGTAATACCTTGCGAGGAAGGGATTTGAAAACCAAGATGCTTGCGCTGAATGCCAAGAATCCGAGGTAGGATGAGGCCCAAATGAATACAAGCTGCTCCTATTTCTTTGCATGATACTTTTTTCCTCCCTCGGCTAGTATTTAATTACATGAGCAGCTTCTCTGAAGTTGTATTTGTTGTCAGACTCCTCTGAACTTACACTTGCTGTTATAAAGAGAAACTGAATTAAATGAGAAGCTGAGATAGTCCAAATACAGTGATATTTTGAATAATGTAAACAGTGTTGACAGGGCATAATTTTTTGTGTTTAGGGTATTGGTTGTACAGAAATAAATGAAAAGTAGTAGATTATATTTGTCATTCCACCTAAGGAAAAAATAGTCGCTATTAGTTTTTTCATGTGCGTAGTTTTTGAAATACAGTTAGTATGGGCCTGTTCTGAAGTGTAGTTCTGCTGTGAAGCGATCTTGTTATCGACCTGTATTAGACAATGTTCTTAGAAAAGTAACAAAATTGGAGAAGAACCTGTAGTGTTAAAATAGTAATTTGCCTGTCTGAGTGCTATAGACTTTTTTTTTTTTTTTTCCCCTTGAATAACAGAAGCTCACTTTTAAGGGGATTTCTAGCTGTCCTATTTAATCTTGCAGCGTGTTGCATAAATTTCAGTTGAGAAAGTATTTATTCACTGTGAAATACAACTTTCATTTTGGCATTGTTGCCAAGCAGGAGTAGAACATGCGTAATGGGGAGGAAAAAAAATAGTTTTGAAAGTAGTAATGGTAAATAATGCATCCACCAACCCCATTACTGACAATAGAAAGTAAGCTAAATAAGCATGGATTTTTGAAAATGTTTCAGCTTTGTCCCTGTATGAGAGACACCACCTTTAATGTACAAGAGTATCTACGCCTGTTCCAGTCGTTTAACAAGTGTGCTAGTGAACACCAGAAGAAAATTTTCTGGAAGTGGAAAATGCTTCACTGAAGAACTGGAAGAATACATTCACTTGAGAGCAATGAATACTGCTGTGAAAGTCTGCAATTTTAGTCTGATTTGTGGCCTTGTGTTTATGTATTTTTGGTTTGGTGGGTATTTTTTTGCTTGTTTTTTTTTCTGTTTAATCTTTTATCTGGCACGTTCGCTGCTGGGGACAGAAATCTTGTGGCTCTGATAGGGTGCTTCTAAATCAGAAGGGCCATAGCCTGCCTGGGTTCTGTCCCAGTCTGCAAGCCCTGGTAGCCCTCCTGACAGATTCTGCCTGGTCATCTGGGAGCAGCAGTGTCTCTTGTGTGTTAGTGGGGAGCTACATCTGTAAGGAAAGTTTGACAGTCGGCTCTTGTCTTCACTCCGTGCAAGGCTACTGAGAAATGTCTCCATGTGCAATGTGGGGAGGCTGTTTCCAAATCCAGGGTCGGGAGCCTAAGGTGAAGTTCGGTTCTGCCTGAAGTCCTGAGGGCACAGTGTGGTGTTTGAAGTTTGAGGAGATCAAGAAGTGTTGAATTGCTTTTATCTGTAATTTGTGACTGCCATCCCCAGAGGTTCTGCCCCCCCGAGAGAGGGGGTGAGGAGGAGGAGCAGAAAAGAGGGAAGGTGGGGAGAGAAGACACTGTTTAGCTTGGAGAAAGGGAGGCTGAGGAGAGGCCTTACCACTCTCTACAACTACCTTAAAGGAGGTTGTAGCAACGTGAGGGTTGGTCTCTTCTCCCAGGTAACAAGCAATAGGACAAGAGGAAATGACCTCAGGTTGCACCAGAGGGGGTTTAGATTGAACATTAGGAAAAAATTCTTCCCCAAAAGGGTTGTCAAGCACTGGAACAGACTGCCCAGGGAAGCAGCAGAGTCACCATCACTGGAGACATTTAGATGTGGCACTTGAAGACATGGTTTCGTGGTGGACTTGGCAGTGTTTGTTTAACAGTTGCACTTGGTGATCTTAAAGGTCTTTTCCAAGCTGAATAATTCTGTGCTCCTGCGCTGTGTGTTCTGCAGCACTTGGGTCCAGTGGAGCTCAGTGGATGTCTATGGAGTGTCCTAGTTTCAGTGTATAGGGGAACCTCGTCTAAGAAAAATCAGTTGAAGAGTACAAATGCCACAGTCGGTGATGCCCAGCTTCCTGGTGGTGTTTATAGAGGGGCCTTTGCCTGGGGATGCATGGGGGTGGTGGTCAAGTTCAGCAGCTTCCTCATGGATGCAAACACACAGTGGGAATAATGCGGTAGTTGGAAGAGACCTGTTATTGTCTGAAAAACACTAGTGCTGTGTATGCAAGTATTTCTACTGGTTTTCCACACATCTCTGGTCTGAATTGGTAATTATAAGGTCTGCTTCTTTTTGTTTTGCAGTTAGAAATACTATGAGTGTGGAACTTAAATGAGGTTATGATCATTCACCCTTACTTACTCCCTCTTGCTTCAGAAATGAACAAGCGATTGTGTCCAGGGTTTAATGCTGATTTTAATGCTGATTGCTGATGCGCTGCTGTTTCTGTTGTACTCCTTCTGACTAGATGGTTGCAGAGAGAGGAATTTTATTACATCAGCCCAGCCTGTGCTGGTAAGATCGTTTTGTTGTTTTTCTTATCCAGGTTGTTAGAAACAAGGGCAGCTCCATAGAAACAAATCTTACAGGTAAAAGGGCTTCTACTTACTGCTCTTTCATGTTTAAATTTCCTAAAGGCAGAGGAAGGGTGGTTGTTTTGGATATATAAATAGCTGTTAAACATGGCTGGAGGAAGTTCATGCTTTAGATTGCTGTTGGGAAGAAAAAACACTACCACGATCATGCTCCTTTGAAAAAAAAATCTGGTGGCTTTTTTAGCTGAGTATCAGAACTGTGCTTAGACTCCCTGTTGTCATTACTGAACGTGCAGTTTGGGACTCCTGAACAGCATGTCCGCTGTTCCAAATTCACAGGTTTCCTTCCTCATCTGCCCCTCCATGCCCACCCCCCAATATTTATCTTTGCAAAGGCAAACGGACCAAAGCGCTCTTCCTTGTTCCTAATAACAGCTCGTTGTTTCACTGCTGATTCTAGCAGAATAAGTTTTCTAGGAAGGCTTTTTTACTTCGCCTGTTTACTGATGATGCGAGAGCCACTCTCTGGAACAGTGGGTTTTTTTTCCTGTGCCTTTGCTTGGGGTCTGCATACCAACCAAGCATACACCTATCTCTTCAGACTCCAGATTATTTTGCTTTTTGTTTGTTTGTTTGTTATTTTGTGTGTTGTGTCTGTCCCTGTCTGTCCATTGTCCCTTCCCCGCCCCCCCCCTTTTTTTTTTTCTCTGGGGGGCTCCTGAGCAGCTTTTCATGGCATGGTTTAGTCATTGCCATGCAGTTCAGGTTGGCAACGTAAAATTTCAGTTCTGCTCTATTCCCAACAGGCTGTTACTGGCATTCTGTTTTGTCCAATTAATGCAAATCAGTTTATTCAGGCCTTTTGAAAACAAACAAACAAACAAAACTCCAAGAAAAATGCCATTCAAGATGCTCAAGATATTCTACCACAGAACATTGCAAGAGCTCATTAATTAGAATTTGCTCTCCAAAAATATTGAGAAAGCAAATAGCCTGTTCTGTTCTAACCAGTTATTACCTATCTTTGTAGTATTCAGCAAACTTTTCCTGACACTGCATAGATTAGTTATTTTACCAACTTTAAGTGTGATGTTCTGATTCTGAATCATCTGTCGATTCCTCCGTGTCAGATGATTTTGCTGAGGTGCAAACGTTTTTGAGTTGTTTCAATTCTACCAGGGTGTGTTCAAAACAAGAATGATGTTTCAGTGCTTGCTTTCCTCCGATATGTTTTTCAAATGTTAATCGCAGTAGTGAAGTTTGCAGGATAATTTGAGTTTGCTTTTATGTGGTCTTGCCAGCTAGCAGGTGTGAGTGGGGATCATTCGCACCTGCAGGAGTGTCTAGTTACAAAGTTCCAGATTAACACCGATTTAGTAAATCACAGCTTCCAAAAATAATCTGCTGTGTTTATAATGCATACAAACTGAGAACTTTGAAACCCAGAATTTTTATTCTCTCAGTCTGAAACTTGTTATTTTACTAGGCACAATTTTCCTATAAATGAGTGTTCCTAAAATATGTGCCAGTGAAGAATTTTCTCCTATTTTTGTTGTTATGTTTTGTGTCTGTGCCTCAGCCATTTTGGACTTCTGCCTGTCAGGATTTTAGCGTTGTGCGCATTTTTGTCTCCTCAGTTACCACGTTTCTCTGGTAAATATTGTCCTTCGTGCTCCTTGATAGAGAGGCGGAATTGTATGCCCAGAATTAGTTCAGACTTTGTTGCAGTCAGGGCTGGGTTGCCCTCTTGAGACTACACTGGAACAGGTCAAAGGAGTGGAAAAAAAAAATGCCATAGTGGCATGATTGCACAACCATGAGCAAATAGTTTCTTGGAGCCTGAATGTCTATGAATGAACCACCTGAATGTGCTAATGCAGGTCTCTCTTTTCTAACATAATTTCTATACAGAGCCACTGCTTTGATCTGTGCTGTAACTGATGATTAGGGTTAATGAAACATGGTAAGGTTTATTTTTAATTTTTTTTCTAGAGCTGCCATTCCTAATCTCTAAAGCAGAAAGACTTCTCTTACACGTGAAGAATTTTATTTAGTCCTCAGCCTGCAATGCAATATATTTTGCCTTGCACAAGCGATTAAAAAACCTTCTTCTGACACAAATACTACCTTTTTTTTCCATCCTAAGGAGGTGCCATAGAGCAAAGAGTTTGAGGTATGGAATTTCAGACTTCCTTCATGGCTAGCAAATCCAAACTGGGTTTTTTGAGTTGGGTTTTTTTTTTATATTAGATCTGTGTTTATATGCAGATGAGGCAATGAAAGACTTTGCGCTGAAATTCACAGAAGAAGCTGTGTAGAACCCAGCAGTTATGTGTGGGTTTCAGGTAGCCTTAGCGATGAACTATATTTCTCTTTGTCTTGTTTTGTGAAGCGATTAAGGACTGTCTGTACTGTTACAGATACCTCAGAAATTAGGTTTTCTGCGCCACTTAGTTGGTGAAATATTTATTACGTGCTATTTGGCTTCTGAAATGTGGAAATTACTTGTGAACAAGTATTTATTCAAGTGCTTACAGAAACAGGAATTACCTTTTGGTTCTCAAGGTAGCATGTAGTAGTTCCAAGATGAAATGTGAATTCGTCTTTCTTTTTAGTTAAAAGATGCAGACTAAAAAATGTCAAGGCACAAACCTTAAATGAATACCTGTGGTCAGTCTAAATTGCTTTCTGTGTTTGAGCTTTCTGGCAGTTTGCTTTGTGGACATTTGTAGGTCTTCAGCTTGATTATCAGTTTATTAGTGAGCTGAAAAATGGGAGTCCTTAAGTCTTGTTAAAGGCTTGCTTAAGGGGAAGCAGTACTGAGCACTGTGTTTGTGCTGGTGATGTGTGCTAAATAAAGATGTAGGAAGCAATTTTGTCAGCATCTGGACAAAAGTCTAGATGCTACATGGACAGTTCTGCTCCTGCTAAGAAAAGGCGGCACGTACCTACGTGTCCTCTCTTCTTTGCTATCTGGCATATTGACTTGTAGCTCCTTCTGATGAAGTCAGGAATTTTGAGCATCAGGAATTTTGAGCATCATCCCTAAATAGCAATGAACAACGATTTTAATCGCATCCCTTTACCTCCACATGTGCATTGATACCCTTCATACTAGGTAACTGTTGTTATGCTGGTGCACTAAAAAAATGAAGTTGAAGAACGCTCTTCAAGTCGCAAGGACGTAGCGGATGGTGGATCTGCACTTGCGATCTTGAAGCTGTCTGTGCTTTTCGCGTACAGAAATAGAAGCAAACAAAATTGATGCAGCTTGAACTGTGGTTTGAAGAGGTACCATGTATTGTTTTCAGCTGTGGTAGGATTTTAATACTTTGTTTTATGGGCTTTATGATTCAGAGGTTGCAGAAGAAGTGTTTGTAGCTTCAAAATACTGTATTAAAGTAATGGAAGTAATTCTGGGAAATAAGATTTTGTGGCTATTAATTAAAGAATTAGAAAATGAAATGATAGTGTTATCTTGTAGACATAAGCTATGCTCTGGTAAGTCAGGGAAAAAATAGCCTATATGCAGAAGTAAAAAGCAGTATTTTATTTTCTTTTTTGAACAAAATGAAGTGTAAAAACTTGAGATGGCTGAAATTCATTTTCATTTGAGTTAATACTTCAAATACATGCATTATTCTTCAGTGAGAGAGGTTTCCTCCATCCCTGCAGCATAGGTCAAAAGTATCACTGCTATTTAATTGTTGTCCTTTTTTCACCGAATATAAAACATTAACCTTCAAGAGGGTACAAACCACAGGAAATCTACTCTATCAGCACTTGCTATTATGTGTCATTATCATGAATAATTTGTGGGAAACGGACCTAGGAAGAAGACTGCTAGTCCGTGTTTTATATCTGTATCTTTCTCACTAACCAGTTACTTAAGTTCTTAATATTTGCTGCAATATTAAGAATTTTTGTTTGCAGCAATGTCAAGACATGAAGGTCAGACTGAGCATGATAATAGCATTTCTAATGTTGCAAGTAACAAAGGAATTGTGTCTTTAAATGACTCATCTGACTTGGGTTCAGAGAACCGGAGAAACATATCCTGAACTAGGACAGCAGACCTTTTTTATTCTATTATTTCTTTAATTTTTTTTAGAGGTGCTAAAGCAAAAGTAACTGCATTGAATTCTCTGGCTTGGACACTACCTGTGAACTGAAAGCATTTCTTCAACCTGTAGAAACAAGCCAGTATTTGGTTAGATTGGCCTCTGTACTTCCATTCATTTAAGAAAGGGAAGGTTAAGCTTTCAGGTGAGGTAAATTTTAAAATATTTCAGTGGAAAGAGAAGAAAAAAACCTGACAAAACAGAAAAGCTACAACCCTGAAATAGTAGTGTGACCTTGCAAATCTTTGCCTGTGCACCTTCCTTAATTAATAGTACTTTCCAATACAAAAAAAGTGAAGTGGGAGTTGATGGTGTTTTCCTGTTGGGAGGATTTCTCAATGAAATAGTTCCTGTTTTAAGCGGATGACTAGCTGTTTAACAAGAGGAAAACTTAGTACAGAAATAGGCACTGTTACTACTGAGTCAGCATGCTGGCTTTGCTCCAGGCCCTGTCTTCTAGGGACCAGGCTTCCCCAAATGATGGTGCGCTAGTTCAGTCCACCAGGAAGAGCTCACGGATTCCTTTTCAGCAACACAGCTTCCTTGTGCAGGATTTTCTTTGTGTGTAAGTAGCTGAGTTTTGTTTGGTGGTGGCAAAGCTGGAGGAAGTAGTTGTGTTCCTCGCTTCCCCTCCTGCTGATGTTTTTGCCTACAGAGAATTTATTAATTCTGTTCAGTTCTGAGGACAAATAGATGTGTATCTAGCCCATAACAGCTCTTTATTGTTTCTTTTGAAGGCCAGAAAATGCCTTTTTTAATGGCACATATTAATAATCATCTCTGCAATGTTGGCGTTAACCGCATGAGTAGGGAATCTTAAAATCACAGAAGAAATAACAGATGTACTGTAGAGGGAATAACAGTTTTGGAATTTACTGATTGTAATGGACTTCTGTGTTTCATTATAGCAACAAGATTTGTCTTAAGTTTCATTTTCTTGAGATAGTCAGGCTGGAGGTGTGCGCTGGTGTCCCATTATAATCTGCAGAGAAAGAAATTGATTCCTGTTTCACTGTTGGCTGCTGATGTAATACCAATATAGTGCCTGGAGAAACACTTGTGACTGTAATTACGAAGCAGATAATTACCTAGCTGCTTATTGAAATAACACCCTTTTAGAACTAGATGCACAGCTTGGACCTATAATAGCTATTGTGAAAATAAGTGTGTCTCATGCAGCTTCGGTCTGTCTGCTTTTTTTTCTTCACAAGTGTTTTGATAGCTCTAGCAGTATTACCCCGACTATCATACCCTAACTTGCCTTAATGGTTATGTATATGTGTTATGGTTTTCTCGCAGGGTCTTTCTCTTTGAGCTTTTTAAGTTGTTGGTATTTTACGCAATGTAATTTACTAGTATTTGTCCAACAGCTTCCACTAACAGCAGAGAACACTTGAAAGTAGTGTTTGAAGGGGTAGAAGTTACCTCTTGTGCTAACTCCAGTGAAACCTTTTCAGAATCTCAGGGGTTCATCTTGTAGGATTGCCATATGAATTTAATAGAGAAGTGTAGAGCTCGGTGAATGGATTTATACTGGAGCTGCGCAAAGAGGTCAGCCTCGCTTAGGCTCGTGGGAGAAGGCGCGGCCACCTGGCAGCCAGGGGAAGAAAACGAAGGGCTTGTTTAAGGGTGCTCATGTTGTGCCTTTACTGCTTGCTTCATTTCTCTTCACGTGGAGACTTTCCTACTTCTGCTGCTCGGAGAAAACAGCAGTGCGTTTTCAAGAGCAGTGTTTCTGTTGTTGCTGTCTTTATGCATGTTTGAAATCTACTTACTGATTGTCTTTAGTTTTGGTCCATACAGAGCGTGGTGATACACAATTGCCATTAATTCACCTTTTTAGCTCAAGTAGCCAAAGACGGGTGCAGTGGGATGAATGTGTAGCTGCACTGGGCTGCACGTGTCAGAAGAAGGGATGTGAGGCAGGGAAGAATCTGCTCGTAGGAGAACCAGCTTCTGTCCTTGCCTCTTCTACAAAGCAGCTCACAAGAGTTTTTGGAATTGGTCTCTAATTGCATGCTTTGTATACAGGGCATCTAACTTTGAGATCACTAGCTAACAGGGAGAAGGATTTCAGGTGATCTCTAAAGGATGCAACGCAAGCAAGCAGGAAGTTTCAAGCATTGCAAGATGTCACGTAGGATTAGCTGCTCTCCAAAGTTTCTTAAAGTAGATATCTGGATTATTAGACACCACCTAATTGGGTGTAAGGTGTGTATGTCTGTTCATTGTGTGCATCTTGAGGCTGGGGCAGGTCTGTGAGATTAAGTTGATGCCGTAGCTGGGAGGCATTCTGCTATGGCAGTGGTGAGCGGGGCGGGAGAATCCGTGAGGAAACGCGTCGCCGTGTGCACGGAACAGGCCGTCGGGCCGGGTTACAGTAACCAGGGTGTAGCATCACTCTCAGAAGGGTGGAGTAACACAACACTGAGCAGCTGCTCCTGAAGGGAGGGCTGTGCCCAGCCCGAGCGCTGGGAGAGGCAGGAGGCCCTTTGGGAGGGCTGCAGGAGGTGAGGTGCAGTGTAAGCCTGGACTGTGGGGCGGGCACAGAGCCCGGCCAGATTCACGCCCCACAAGCAATTACAAGGCAGGTGTTCTGTAACTTGGGAGTTTACTTCTCTTCTTTTCTTGCAGGCTTTTGCTGTACAGGGTGCTTAATTGTCATGTGCTGCAAGCAAGCAGTCATGAGCAGGTGACTTGACTGTTACTGAAAATAGTGGAATCCTTTTATTTTTGGTGTTTAGGAGACTGTCAGGCCTTAATGCTGAGTTCAAGTCGTTTGTGGTGGTCACTGCTGACTGTGAAGACTGCTCAGATGCTTTCACTTAGTATAATCTAAAGATCTCTTCTTGCAGTTATTTTTTGTTTGTAGTAAAAGATTTATGTGTACTGCTTTCTCTTTTGCAGGCCTAAACCTAAACAAAGAAAACCTCAGTGAAAACATTTGTACGAGATACAGTAGCAACATGCTACAGTCTTTTCACTCGGTGAACTTGTGTAGTATTCTGGGGTAGTATTTCTAATGTATTGTTCCTCGAAAGATTTTAGTTGTTTGTTTGTTTATTTAATTTATTTTAGATAAGCTTAAACATCTCAGTGTTTTCATAGAATAAGTAAGTTCTGGTACTGAGATTCACAATGAGGAAGCTTCTGCCTGCTGTAAACCATGAATAATCCTTCTCACGTGTCTTAAGATTTGGGCCTAATGCTGGAGCTTCAGCGCTTACGGCTGTTTTCATTGTATTTCATAGATAATCTGTGCTGTGGTGATGAGAAAAAATATAACTGTATTGGCAAAAATAAATCTCAGAAATTCTTTCAGATTTCATGTATGATGTATTTTGAATGATGTTGCATGGAGCCCATAATAGCCCTTTTTTTTTTTAACAGGACAGAAACACAATAGGACTCTGGAATAATTTCGTAACTAATATCTACTGCGCTTGAAATGAATATGTTGTGTACATTCAAGTTGATCTTTAGTGGAACTGAGGGTAAACTTGCATGACTGAAAAGCGAGAATGAGCTGAAAATAGTGCCAGAAAAAAGTGATCCAGAGAGCAAATAACAGCGTTGGAGAAAAACAGCGTGTACTACAAAGATCTTCATGTGTAAATGTCAGCGTTGCTATGCCATCTTGACTTTGTACAATGCAACGTGGGCTCTGTATCTCTCGAAAAACATCAAGGAAGCTAATACTTTGTAGTAAAAAATATTCCCAAAGCAGTGTCTTCTAAGAAGATTTTCTTGAGTGTTACAGGAGTGTCTTTGGGACAAAAATCTGAAATTCTGTGGCATTGTCATGTTTTGGCATGGTGTTTGGTTTTGGGGCTGGATTTATTTATTTGGGGGACTGAGTTCCACCTGAATTAAATACACACATGAAATATGTCAATTTTAAAGTCTTTTGGTTACTTTTGGAAAAAACCAACCAAACAACGAACCACAATGAAATGAATTTGGATGTTAATTACACTGTGTTACACTCCTCTCTGCCCCATCTCTTACACTGAGGTTGGATGAGTGGGAATAGGCTGGAGGGACCACGGCTGTGGTGGGAAGGCGAGGACTACTTTAATTTTCTCTGCATTTGTCATCCCTCTGGCTTCAAACTGCCCCGGTGGAGGTAAATGGATAGCTTCTTGGAGAAGCCGTCCCAGTAGGCTCCCATTGCCCTGCAAGAGTAGTGCGTATCATTTATTGGGACTTCTCTGACTGTAAGAAAATAGTCAGATCTAGAACTACAACTGTGTGGCAGAACCAGTGCAGATTCCTGATCTTGGTGTGTGCTTAGGCTGAATAAAGCAATAGGATTTAAAAGAAAAATTTGCTGTGATGGCAAAAGTCTATAGCAGTGGTGGATTCGATGGCAGTGTGTTTTGGGCGTTAGAGTTCTCAGCATTTTGTGAGTCTTTAAAGGTAGTATCTTAAATTTTTTTTTAAGAATTTTGTGGGGGGAAAAAAAAGTAAACAGACTTTTTTCCTGCTGCTTAATTAGTGAAGTTTCAGCCTCCCTGGGCTCAGGTGCTGCAGTCTGTTAGTTTACATGTTGGTAAAGCAAGAGAAGAGTTCCCAAACTGAAGAGTTTGGGAAAAGGTGAGGATTTCTGGAGGAAACAACTCTGGAGGAAACTATGGTGTTTCATTTTTAACTGCATGAATCATGCTGATTTGAAGTCTTACCTGTGTTATTTCTTAGGGATAATAGGCTAAAAGATGATACCCAGTTTTTATCTCATTTTCCTTCAAATGTGGAAAGCCATGCAAATTTCCAGCATGGGTTGACAGTTACTGGCTTGTACATGAGCTTTCTTTGCATTATACCAAAACGTTTGTTAGCATCACTTCCTAATTTTTCTTACACGTTTTGCTTGTTATTAAAATGCTTGTTTATGAACACATTCTAGAAAGGTATTTCATTTTTTGAGTTAGAGAATTTTTTCTTTTGTTAATGCTTCTTTTTAGTGGTTAATTATCCTGAGTTTTTAAAATATAGTCCTTGTTTGTAGTTGGTATTATTTTTTTTGGCTTTAGCACTCAATTACTCTTCTTGTCACAACTTAATCTCTGCATTTGAGTTCTTCAGTAATGGGTATCAAATCACAGCACCTTTGGAATTATCACTACTTTTAATAACTGACCCTTCGTCGTAACCTCCCTTTTCTATAATTATTAAGTTCTTTAAGTTTCTTGCTGTGAGGCATTTTCTACCCTTGAATAATTTTTATAGCTGTTACTAACCTTTGATTTTGTAATGACCTTTAAGGGATGAGAGGTAGACATTACAATTCTGTGAAGTATTTAATTTTTGGTCTCTAACTTTGTGTACAGAGCTGAAAGTGTTCTGCTGTTCCCTCCTTATCCCTGCCCTCGCTTGAATGTAGTAGTGAGAATAGTCCCTTTTGCCACAATGTCTTATGTCTATTGAGGAATCTGTGTGCTCTCAACTCCTGTGCAAGGCCCTGTTTGATAGACTTTGGTCTCACATTCAGGAGGTTTGGTCCATGTTGTTTTGAAGACTAATACAGGGCTAAATACAGACACTGTCGTATCCATGAGAACGTGGGCACCAAAGATGTGGTAAAGCAGCACCTGGGCAAGATCAAGCGGGACTTTGGAGTCCTGGGGGCATGACTGAAGGGGACAGGAGCCCAAGGGATCTGCTTGCCAGTCAGGAATAAGGGTTCAGGGAGAGGTCACACATCATGCAGATCAACACCTGGCTCTGTGGCTGTCACCAGGGCTTTAGCTTCTGTGCTCACAGGATGTTTTTTGAGGAGTACAGATTGCTGGGGGGAGATGGGATCCACATACCTAGACGAGGAAGGAAAATCTTTCCTGGCAGATTGGCGTAGTGGATCGCACTTGAAACTAATGAGCTTGGAGGATGGGCTCTGAGGCCAGGACACTTGTGTACTCACAGGCAGCAGGGTGGATGAGTGCACCTACCAGAGCAGTGATGAATGCACCTCGACCCTCCAAACAGATTCCACCAAAAAAGGGAGAGAGTCAAGAGTCAAACTGAAATGCTTCTGTACCAATGCATGCAACATGGTAACAACCAGGAGGAGCTGGAAAGCTGTTGTCTGATCACTGTCACTGAAGCTTGGTGGGATGAATCGTGACTGGAGCACTGCGATCGATGGCTAGAAACTGTTCAGAATGGACAAGCGAGGAAGGAAAGATGGAGGTGTTGCGTCTGCATTAAAAAGGGATTGATTGCATAGTGCTTTCTTTGAAACAGCAGTGCATGGGTTGAGAGTTTGTGGGTGAAAATTAGAGACCAAGCCAATAAAGAAAACCTAGTGGCTAGTATTTACTACAGACCACTTGTCAAGGGGAGGGTGTTGGTGAGGCATTCTCACTTCAGCTACAGGAAGCATCACACTTGCAGGCCCTGATTCCTCTAGGGCACTTCAACCACCCTGACATCCCCTGGAAAAGATGATCTTTAGAGACCCCTTCCAACCCAAATCATTCTGTGATTCTAAAAACAAATTTCTTGTGCTTCACATGGGAGAAGACAGAGGTGTTTTTCTGCAGACCTGATAGCTGAGCTGAGCGATAACTCCATTGGATAGCCTTGACTGTTTACCATAGGAAGATCAGGAAAAAAGTTAAGCATGGCTCTGTACGATAAAGCCAGTGTCTGAGAGGGTTTGAAGATCTTGTTTGGTTCAATTTTAAAGTATGTAATTGATACTGATTTTATTCTAGAGTTATTTTGAGAATACTTTTCAGTAGGTAGGTAGTGGTGCTGTAAATGCTGTGGAATGTGCACCAAAGAATATTACAAATTATCCGGCAAAAAGTACCAAAGCATTTTGTGGTGTTCAAAGCCTGGTCAGTTGTGCTTTTGTGTTGAAGAGTATCGGGTGTTTTCCTATTTCAAGTTGTTGGCTTTAAATCCTCCAGGTACAACTAATCAATGCCGGGCATATAAAATTAGCTAACGCTCTTAAGTGCACTGTAGTACTTAGTGTGAGAGAGGGTGCTGTGTATTTAAAGGCTTTGATGGAATATCAATCTGTTGTACTCAGTAAATTCATTTTCCTTTCTGAACAGGATACAAGGGAGCTTCCAGAAGTCAGTCAAGATGAATATGGTGAAGAGGATCATGGGCCGGCCACGGCAGGAGGAGTGTAGCCCCCAGGATAACGCGCTGGGCTTGATGCATCTGCGTCGTCTCTTCACAGAGCTCTGTCATCCTCCACGGCACATGACCCAGAAAGAACAAGAAGAAAAACTTTACATGATGTTGCCAGTGTTTAACAGGGTAAGCTAGAAAATCTGGAAGAGGTGTTTTCTTTAATTGAATTGACTACTCATATTTTGCATTCCTGAGACTTTTGATTCTAGCACAAGAGCTTTTCTTCCATTGCCATCCTTTCCGTTAGCACCTGCTCCTCCTGTAGTGTTGTGTTAGTGGATAAACCTGCCATTGGAGATTTCTGTCTATTACCAATTCTTTTCTGAAGTGCAATCCACAGTTGCATATAGACTGTTGTGGAGTTCTTCTGCAGAGCTGCTGCGGTTATCCTGTCATCTGATTTCCAACCTAAACTTATCTGTAGCAAGTTTATACTTACTTGTTTGTGTGACAGCACTGTCCTCAAGTTTAAATAACACTTTTCCCTTCTTGTGTTTATTGTGGGGATGCCTGTTAAGAGATAACAATCATAATATCTCCTGTCAGACTTGGTTTTGCTGGGCTACACAAGCTGAAAAATTTTCATGCTGTCTTTTTATGATAAATTCTTTATATACTTATTGCCCTTGTAGCCCTTTTCCTATGTATTGAGTCTGAGTCCCTCTTTCTGGACAGTGGGATTTTCAACAAGCAATCTGTAGGGAAGATGTAATAGCCACTTGTACGGTGTCATTCGTATTTTAACTATGCCCTTGCACTCAGGCACTGCGATTTTGTTTCAAGGCAGGACTGTGAGAACTGTCACTGGAATTCATAGGAGCTAAATCCTCCTGACATCATCTGTCACTCAGTTACTCACAATGAAGTGTCAGAGTAACAACTTGGATAGTAGTTTTAGGGTCTTGAAAGAGTAGTTGGTACAGATCTAGGTTTCCTTTTTTTTGCCCTGCTGTGACCTGAACTCTTTTTCCTGAAGCTCTTATTGGGTGATGGGTTTGTGCTTGTGTATGCTACTGTGAAGAACTGGAATAATCTGAAAACTAAAATTCAGGAACTTGATAGGAAAACCAGCTTGGCTTTCTCTTTTTTAGATTGATGTTTTGTTGAGAGTATGGCTTATGATGGTGTTCGACATTGAACTGCTTACACGCTGTGTAGAGAATTTAATCCTAGTCAAGGCACAGTATTAATAGGATTTTCAGTCTGCTAGGTAGTGTTCTTTAATGATTAGATCTCCTAAATGTCATTCTATTGCACTAGGTCTTAATCCTAGTTCTACAGGTAACCTGTTGTGTGAGTTTGGGTGAAGTAAGCTTCATTCATCTGCTTCATCTTTAATTTATCTGCTTGGATTGTATGCCCTTTAGTTATGGACTTTCTTAATTTGTTTTTACAAATTACCACAATGAAATCGTAACTTGACTTGAGCCTGGGAAGGTTGTTTTGATGCAGTTGTGCTTAGAAATCTCCCTCTGGTGGTTACAGGTGGCTGATGCTTCTGAAAAAGGCAACATGTCCACTATAGCTGCTTTAGCATTTAGTTGTGATCTGCAGGTGGAGAAGAAATTTTTTCCTGGCCTTTGTGGTACTTTCTTGCAGTAGTATTGCTATCTGTGGAAACCACAATTGGTGATACAACCGTGTCTTAAGAAAAATTAGTGCAGTAATGCATGTCTTATTTCTATAGAGCAGTCTTTCGTTAGACTTCGATTAGACTTCAGAGATTGAAAAGAACAGTTAAGTTTTAATTTCTCTGGTTTTCCGTTTTGTCTTTTGTCCCTTTTTTTCTTACTACACTTTTTTTTCCCCTCCGTTACACCACTTTCGGTCTTTGTCATGATTCTTGGTCCTTCAACTTGACCGTGTTGAAACCTAATTCAGAAATGTTCTGAAAAACAAATCAGTGACCTCAAGTTTTCTTCTTACTCCATCAAAATCAACTCTTTTCTAATTAGCCTCAGGCACCATTTAGATTTCTTGAAAAGATTAATGGTTTCTGCAGTTTCCATCTGTATGAATACATCTTGGCTACTCTTCTCCTAAATTTCAGTGTTTACATTGTTTGTCATAGGTTTTTACTTCCCCAGGTTCCCCACGTTTCTCTTCGGTTCTTTACAGAATCCATTTAATGTTGTGGATGGGCTCTTTTCCCTTCTTTGAATCCTCGAGACTCTTCTGTTGCCATCTTTCCTAAGGTGAACTTGATGCTGAAGACAGGAATTCTTCTCTGTTTGCCAAATGTTTTGCTTTTAAATCCTACCTGTGGTTGTGGTTCTTCCTCTTTCACTAAAACATTGCTAGAAGTTCCTTAAAAAGATGTTTTTGTTTCTCGTAGTCCTTAGCTGCAAATGTTTTAAGTTGTCAGCTAATAACTTGATTCAAATGCAGTCTCTGAATTCCCCAGTTAACCTGTGTTCTGTTGAACAGGTTTAAGTGAGACTGAGTACTTTGTGTCCTGCTGCCTCGAGCGAAGTCCACGATGGTTTACCATAGAAACATTATTGGGATGTCCATGTTATGAGGAGGAAACCCCAAATAAATTGTGGAGTGCAGATCAAGATCAGCATCCAAGTGACTAGCAACAGACAGCCAGTTACATAACCAGTATAGCGAGGAGCTCTTTCAAGGCTTCCTTGGTTAATGATGCACAAGTTTGTGGGTTTTTTTGTTGTTTTGTTTGTTTGGGTTTTTTTTGTTTTCTCTCTTCAGAGGTATCTGAAGTTTTCTGTGAAATGCAGTTCCATTTTCTTCTGATACTTCGAGGACTATTAATCAGTAAATCCAGAGGAGCTAAAGCATTCGTAACTTTGTTTTATAGATGCAGCATATCTCAAACATGCTGTAGTTTAAACAGTCTTGTTAGTTCGGGTAACAAATGGGTTTAAAGTCCATTTCCGTTCCCTCATTGTTCAGGGAGGCTTATGAAATGATGAATCACATACTAATGAAAAGCTAAATCGGTGCATAATTAACAAAAGATTGGCCCTCTGGAAGAGTACTCAAAAGGCTTCTTTCAGGCTTCAGTGTGTTCACGGAAGCATTGCTCCACTATCACAGTAGTAACGCTTTTGCGGTCTACGAGAAAGTGAACAGAATGGTGAAGAGGCTGGTTTTGATAGAATGGTACGTTGTTTACATTTACTTGAAAGAGCCTTGCTTTTTCTTATTAAAAGGATTTAAAGGTAAAATGTTTGATATCCTATTTCTGACCTTTAGTCAAAGACTATATCAGTATCCAACGCAGTTGCTTGTGCTGCATAATGCAAACTTGGTAATGGGGCAACTGAAGAGAAAACAGTTGACCTCAGTCAACCTTGTGCTGTGTCTTTCAGCTCCCTGCATTCCCTGGGATCTGCTGACAAATCTAGGCAAGCTCAAGACAGGGACCAGGGCTGTTAGTTTTTTCTTCTTTCCTTGATTTGACTGCAAGAGCTTTAAACAGATACTGATGGCAGGATGCTCCGCCAATTGTGCCTTCTAGTCTAGGTAGTCTTGCTTAGGTTATACCAGTGAACACACAGTCCTTGAGGCCTTTTCCCCTTCGTACAACTTTGTGGAAGTTAGTGGCTTATGAATGTTGATGCAGACAACTGCAGAAGGAGGTCTCAGGAAAGGTTTAGGAGAATTTGGGTTGTCTGTATGGAGGATGTTACATACTCTGTAATCCAAATGAGACCAAGTTTGCTGAAAACCGTCGTCTGCCTGTAATGTCTGGGCTTCTGTTTGCATTGTTTGTTGGTAACAGGGGTTGAAATTTCCTGTATGAGAAATGCTTAAGTTTTTGGTGAAAAATAGTTTTATTGTGAGGAAACTGAGTGTTCAGTTTTAATGTTGTATTCCTGGCTCTGTTTCATCATGACTTTGCAATGCGAGTAGGCAGGAAAATATTTTTGGCTGTTCTGTAGTGTGCCAGAGCAACTGATGCTAAGGGGAGTAGGAAGTCAATTTTAGACAAAGGTTATTCTGTCTTCTGTCTTTTAAGTTTTCTTCAGTAACTTTGGAGTTCCAAGATAAGTTGGCACCACAATTATCTTGTGTCCTTGTCGGCTGTAACGTTGTGGATTTCACTGGATGTTCCCAGACTTAGGGGTGACCTCAGTCACGTGGCAGCAGCTCAGCTGTAATAGTGTAACTGGGTCACACAGGGAAAGGAGATGAGGGTGAAGCAGCTGTTGAATCCACATCAGTTCTACTGCTGTAGATTGCATCCTCTTTCCAAAAGGCAAATATAGCATGTTGAACTAAAGTTTTATTAGAAAAACACTGTATTCTTTTATTCTTCCTTGGCTCATCGAGGACACTTCTTCCATGAGGGAGAAAAATGTAAATGAGCAGAGAAATACTGAGATAATTCAGGTGTTTGGCAGGCTCTTCTGATTTTTCAGTGCTGACACAAGTGGTACCGTAATTTGGTTTGCATGCTTTGTTTAAAAACTAATATTGGGTTTTACTGTGATTTAGTGCAAGATTTACATCGGAAGTTTGGATGGAGGCTCCTTTTTGTGTGCAGCCTTGAATGAAAAGTAAATTACCTCAGCAACTAGCTAATCTGTTTTGAGATAATGTCATTCCATAGCTTAGTGCAATATCACAGAGTTAATGCATTTCTCCCTGGAAAATGTGATTCAATAAATTAATTAATAACCAAATTAATGCTTAATTGTGAAGAATAATTTCTAGAATTAAGTGACCATTTAGAAAAAAATATCTCTAATAACTACTGCTGTTATGTTCAGAGGATCTCAAGAGAGGAGAGTAAGGCCATGGGATACCAGCAATTTGGGAGACGTCCTGGCATCGTCAGTTTATCGAGAGAAGACTTAACAGGGTGGTTCTACTTCCTAGTCCATTCTAGAGATTTTACACACATCATTCTGTACGTGCACTTCAACCCTGTGGAATGTTTAGGTCCAGCAGATAGTAAAGGAGTCGCTCTTAAAAACAAAACTCTTGCTGGAGAATTTACTGTGGTGTCTAGACTTTACCCCAGTACGTGCAGTCTCAGTCTTTTGGGGCTCAATGGGGTTTTCATCTTGCAAGAAAAGATGTGGTTCCCTCTTTGCCCTTTATTTATCAGATCTTACCTCCCTGAATGATGACCTAATTCCAGCTATGTATCTTAGAGCATGCACTGTGAAAACCAGTACAGTGGCGAATACTGTAACAAGAAAACAGAAACTTGTAATCTCCATCGTAATTCTTCTTCTTTGCAAAGGGCGGTGGTAGTGCATAGTTGTCCTTGTAAACTGAGTGACTTTTTGATGCATTCCATTTGTTTCTTGTTTTAGGTGTTTGGAAATGCTCCTCCAAGTACAATGACAGAAAAATTTTCTGACCTTCTGCAGTTTACCACTCAAGTGTCACGATTGATGGTGACTGAAATTCGACGGAGAGCATCGAACAAGTCCACAGGTATGGCACAGGGCACAAGTTTGGGCTTTGTGGGATATGCATCATATATTTCAGATGAGCTGCCATCCACAGCAAATATCCCTGCTCAGAAAGTGAAGTCTCAGCAGTAAAGGTGCATTGTCTTCCATTTCTTTGGGCTTAGATAGAGAGGAGCAGGAGCTAGAACTTTCTTCCCAGGGTTACAGAGTAAGCTGAGTTCCACAAACTTGACAACGGGTCAAAAGGAGAGGAGTGAGCTAACTTGCATCACCTACTAGTAGGAGACCAAGAACACACATCTGGACAGCCACTCTGTCTTGCCTCAGGTGTGTGTTGGTGGTGTGACTGTCCCTCAGATATGTTAACATTCTGAAAACATGCATTTTAAATTAACTGCTGGCCTGGAAGCTAGTAAGATGTGCAGGTACAGTGAGTCCTGTATTAGGACCAGTGCTACCAGCACTAGAAAGATATTACTGGACCCCTATTTTGCTCTATTTATTAAATGTCAGAGTGAGATTTGTTCTGTTGAACCCTGAATGTGTCAGAACCCTACAACCTTTTGGGAGTTGCGTAACTCGGGAAAATTCACCATGAAGGCATGTTTCATTAGCTTTGCTCTTTGATTTCCTCTTCTGAAGAGAGGTGCTTCTGAGAAGTATCAAGTTTTTGTCTGCTGGATAATATTAAGATCTGTGCTGGCTTCTCAGTTTGGATTTGGTGGAAAATAAGGAAATAGCGGGCTGGAAATGGCTGTGCAAATTATTACGCATGAAGTCAGGAGTCACAAACTGTGCCAATTGCAATTTCTTTCCATTTTAAGTAGTGACTAACAGTGAAGCATTCCAGATGGCTAAACAGATATCATAGACAAAACCTGTTCTCTATGGGTAAACAGGCTCAGAATCTCTTTTCTTTGGGTATTTAGGGGAAATGAATGTCCAACAGCCATGCTGGCAGAATGGTGGTGTTCATTTGACCTTTTTTTTTTTCCTGGAGAACATCTGTTACACCTGCTAGTCAGTTGGATTCTGCTAAGAATGGCCATTTTTGTGTGCTTATCACTTAAGTGATACTGCTCCTTGTTGCTGTAAAATAATCCAGTTGTCATCCTTGAAACCTCACAAGTGAGAGAGACATTTTGGTGGTGGTGGTTTTGGGGTTTTTTCTTGCTTTCTCCCCCACTTGGAAGCTTAACCACAATGACTTAAAAGACAGTTTGGTACTCTTCTGATCTTTAATGTAATGAGTACCATGAGTTTTTATTAAAATGGAAGGCAGTCATTTTCCTCTGTTACCAAGATTGCTATTACTTCAGTCAGTAAACTCTTTTCAGGTCTCGCGTCAGAAGGTCTGATAGGTCCGTGTGCTGCAGTTGAATTGTGACTCTTTGGCAGGACCAGGGAGGTGCAGTTTGCTCTCCAGAAATGACCAGTTAACAAGCTGTTAAAAGTCGTGGTTTGCAGACTCTGTTTTAAACTGTTCAGAGCTATATACACGCTTCTTGTGATACTGAAAAAACCCAGAACTTCTTGGCTTTTTAGAATACGCTGTATGTTAAAGACATAAGACATTGTGTCTGTGGATTGTGAAGGCTCTTGCATTTGTTTTAAACTTCCATTCTTTTTATATACCAAACAAAAAGATACAGCTTATCTTAATCACTATTATCAGGTAATTGTATTTCCCAGCATGTTTTTAGAAGTGAAAAACTTAAGTAGCAGCTCTATGCAGGAAACGTCTCTAGTAATATTCAAATACAAATTTCTTATGGTGTCAAGTGCTCTGCTCAAGTCAACAAAGTTGCTGAGCTTGTTTTAGAGATGGACTTTCCATACAAACGTTATCAGAAGTCAGCTTTAGATAGTTAATGGAAGGAAGAAATGTTACAAGAACTCTCTGTCTGTGGAGAAATAAATGCATTGGCAGTATTTTACAGTTGGGAATGTGGTAGGATTAAATCTTACCTGTTGGTGTGTTGGGTGGTGTTGTTTTGTGGTTTGGGGTTTTTTTTTCCCCCCTCCATCTCATAATGAAGAAGTGAGCAAATTTTTTCAGGAGGCCTTTGGATATTTATGCTAATAGCTATGTGAGTAATGCCTGCCATCGTGGAGGTATATCCCCCCGGTTATGCTTGGCAGACTGTAGACGTTTTCTCAGAACAGCATTTCATGAATCAGGAGTAACTGTGCCAGCACCTTATCTTCACTAGTCACTCAACGTTGCCATTGTAGTTACGTTTTCAGCTGCCTTTATTTCTCTAGTATGGATGTAAACTTGGAGTAATAAAAGCTTAGCAGTTAAATTTGCTTTAAATTCTCTTGTACATTTAAGTCTTTGCTGCACAACAGTGGTAACTTGCAGGTGACAGCAATAACCATGCCTATGAGGATTAGTGCCGGTTTTCCCTTGCCCTGGGGTATCTAGTCTGTTTTGGAAGATGGTGATGTCATGGTTGAGATAGCTCTATATGATTAAGAACTTTAGCTGCCAAATGTTCCACAAATAAATCCAATTTTGTGTCTGAATTGATCAAAAAGTTGTGGTAGTACTATGCTTTAATAGATATTCAAATGTATTTCTAGGGTAGTCTCTGTTCTGTAGTGAACCCTTCTGTTGGGAGCAAGTGCATCTGTCTCAGGGCTGAAAAAGGTAGACTTCCAAAAGGGATGGTAACAGCCAGAATATTGGTAGAATCAGTGGGGCTACTAATGGCTACTTTGGCTACTGATGATGGAGGGGAATCAACACACTTATTTCATGTGTTTTTCAAAAGACATACCCTGGATGCAGTTGGTTCCTCTGTGATTTTGCAAATATTCCAAGAGTACGGCCTAGAGTGTTCTGCACATCGTTGTAATTTAGACCTGATGCAAAGATAAGCAGTCGGGAGGGAAGGTTAGTTCAGGCGATCCCTTTGGTCTGGACAGCGGGACTTGTGTGCCAATTCGAGCTGTCTCGATGGGCTGGTGCATGGTGGAGTGTTGTCCTCAGAGTGCTCACTGTGGAGGTGACTGGTGCGCAGGTGGATGGGAGACCTTCTCTCTCTGTGCTGCAGGTGCCATGAGCTGAATAGCCTGGGACCTTTTGGTTTATCGTTTCAGGGAGTACTGTACCCTGTACTTGAGAAATCCCAACTACTGAGTAGTTTCACATTGCAACCTCAAAGGTAACTGCATAAAGCCGTCCTCCCCAGACCAAACCGTGAACCTGTGTAACCGAGCGGTGTGTTCATGGCTGCTGTCACTAACAAACAAAGCAAGAAAGAGGCAGCGTGGGTGGAATCAGTACACCTTTCTCTTCACATTCTTAAGAGCTTCTCTTGTTTCAGCAGTTGAGAGTGTGCAAACCTGTGATTTGGTACCTCGAAGTCGTTATTCCATGTTTGCTAAAATAGGTTTCTAACTCAGTCCTGCGTTGTCTGTATTTGAAGCACGCCAAATGATGTTCTGACAGCTCCCATTTCTTAATGCATTAGGATATATAAACATTTGATACCATGGGGAGGTGTATCATGATTTCCGCAGTGACAGGCAGCCCTGCAACCGGGAAGGTCCTTCTCCGGTCGGAATATTGAATAGCTGGTTGTGGAGACAATCTGTGTAACCTGTGAAGGAGAGTAGAAAATTGAACAGTGAGAAAGGCAAATGGTTCATCACAGGCCTGGAACGTTTTATCCTTCTTTCAAGGTCAAAGTTTGTGGGGGTTTTTTTTAGTTTCGTGTGTGCTAGTCTATGTACGTCACTGTTGTATGCACCTTTTAAACTCAGTGTAGTTGGGTCGTGTTACATTGATTGCAGTCAACATATTTGCAACATTCTCTAAATGTTTTTGTTTCACCGTTTACTATTTAATGCTAAATTAATTTTTACCATACCTCTAGACTGCTCAGCTAATCCCTCTTCCTCCCAGAAACATTATCAGTTCATCATCATAGAATCATAGAATGGCCTGGGCTGGAAGGGACCTTAGAGATCATTTTAATCCAACCTCCCTGTTGTGGGCAGGGACGCCATCTCTCGACTAGGTCAGGCAACACGTGAGAACCGAACGGGAATCGAACCCGCAACCTTGGTGTTTCAAGCACCACGCTCAACCCACTGAGCTAAACCGGCCCTCAGTTACTGGCCCAGTTACTGTTTATATCCTCTGAATATTGTGGTAGTTTGTTTTTTGGGGGTTATTTTGAGTTTTTTTGTGGTTCCCCCCTCTCCTTTTTCTCTTAATGTCAATTTCCTCAAACTGTTTCACCAGTGAAAATGCTTTTTAACCTCTTCAGGCATTTCTCTAACCGAATGGCTGAAAGACTATCATTATCTCATTCAAATCACTTTGGGAGACTGCACTGATAAACGTCATCGCCATGTTGAACCATTGCAGGAAACCGCATGAGTGGTTTGTATTTGGCCTCCGACAATGCCTACCTTGATTCATTTTAAAATTTGATTGATCTTGCAAACTCTGCTTTTATTGTTCATTTTTATTGCAGTTTACCTCTCTTACATCAGCATAATGAATTTTATGTTTGTCTTAAACACATGGGAGTATGTTCAAGCACATACCACATTTTGG
This sequence comes from Trogon surrucura, assembly GCA_020746105.1. Classification (NCBI taxonomy): domain Eukaryota; kingdom Metazoa; phylum Chordata; class Aves; order Trogoniformes; family Trogonidae; genus Trogon; species Trogon surrucura. The sequence continues at coordinate 16,155,360 of CM036620.1, forward strand.
GTAAGTTACTGATGGCAGTTAAAGGAAGCTTCTTACCTTCTACTAAGAGAGGTGGTGGAAACCCCATCCCTGAAAGTTTTTAAGGCCAGGCTGGATGGGGCTCTGAGCAACCTGATCTAGTGGGAGATGTCCCTGCCTGTGACAGGGGAGTTGGAACTAGATGATCTTTAATGCCCCTTCCAACCCTGACAATTATGTGATTCTATCATAAGTAGCGTTTCAGGCTTCTCCTGCAGTGAAGTCTGAAGTTTTCCTTACAGCGTTACTTGTAGTGTCTGCTTCTCTTTGAAAAGTTGAGTCTGATGGGAGGATTGTAGAAAAATTAGCAGATGATTGTATTCAAACAGAGGTAAAGATACTGATTAACATGGATTGTTAAGCCATTCTTTGATAGTAGTTGAGCATTGTAGAAACACATTGGAGCAGTTCAAGACCAGTTGATACCAGCTTTGCAGTTTGGGTGGAAGCCGAAAGATGCCTGAGTCTGTGCAAGGAGCTAAAGGTGAAAAGTGCATAGCGAGGAAGACTACGAGCCTTCCTCCAGAAGACCCTCGACGACCACCACCACCAGGAGGCCCTGTGCAAGCACAGACGGGAGGAGGTTATGGAAATGACTCAGTTTAATATGAAGCGCGACAGGTTATGCACATGTATAGGTGTATTGCGAAACTTTATGAACATGTAACATTTTAATGTATATCGTTAAGGCAGGTGCCGCGTTGAGGCACGCACGGCTTTGATGGATTATCCGCCCGTGCCGTCCAGCGCTGAAATAAACATACCTACCTTACAATCTAATTGATTGTGGAGTCTGTATTCCGCAAGTCAGAGTCTTTCTTGCTGAAGTAAGCGGACTTAGGGGCTGCCTTCAGACTTGTTTGACGTGATAGTTAACTTACCTTCTGTTGAGAGGAGAGTATGTTGGAAATAATGTCACGTGCTGTGACTACATGTATCTTAGGGTTTTATATTTCTATATCTTTTTCCTGTCCTGCGTGGTGACTTTGCTTTACAAGGTCATTCTGTTTTGATTTTATTGAAATTGCTCTGAAAAGGACGCTGCTTCCCTATCAGTAACTCATCAGGAGTCAGTTCTGATCAACAACTGCTGTATCCTGTTAATCTGGTTAACCTTTAGTTTATTTTTGATGGTCTTTACCAGATCCTATGCAAGGCAGGTGTTGTGCAATACAGTCCCTTTCCAAGAGATCCTAGAAAGCTCACTCTTTTATCGGCTGGGTTAGTGGGACTAAGTGCTGGCACAGCTGACTTGCTTATCTTTGGATGGGCAGCCCTCCGTTTTCTGCACATTGCAAAGGCATCAGCCACTTCATATCAGTGGCTTGTGACAACAGCACTGCCCTGTTCCTGATGACTGAAGGAAGACTTTTTGCCATCCCATTTTTGTTTGGGTTGATGCTTCTCTCTTACTATCTAGACGGCTGGAACAATTTATATTCTTTAGGTGTCTGCCTGTGTTTCCAGGCACTCCCTACAAGAAGTAGAAGAGGCTTCTTGAAGGCTCGATTAGAGAAGGGGTCCTTGGCATAAGGTTGCTCCACAACCCCCCTGACACACCCACCCATACCTCACCCTGCCTTTGGCATACGCACAGATATTTTTTTCACTAACACTTTACTCTAGGCTAAAAATAAGCTATACAAAAGTCTGGGGACACTATTATATGCTGGTTTTGGCACTAGAACATCTAACTAAAAGCTTCGTGTACTGAATTTGTCCTTAGTGCTATTGCTGTAGGCAATAATGTTGCTTGTAATGCGGTGCTGCTTTTTGCTAGCAAACTGAATGGGTCTAATCCCACTGCTTTCCATCTGCCGCTTCTCTAAAATCCAGGACACAAAGCACCCATATCATCTCTTATGTATGAAATAAATTCTGGTGTTTTATTTTACCAAGCCTCTGCCCCTACGTGTACTGAATCCATGCTGAAAAATCTGACTATTGTGTTTTAACCATGTAACCGCATAATCATGGTCATACTTACACTTATGTGCTTGCACGGTTGTAAAGATACGTATGCTTACATATGATTTTATAGTTTTTCAGTTTACTTTTTTGCTGTTTTAACTAACTAGCATATCCCAATCCTAGGTTTAGTGGTTTGTCCTGCAGAAGTTGAAGGGCTAAGGACATCTGGGTGGAGCATGTAAAGGATGTTACATTAAAAAGATGAGTTACACACTTCGGAACTAGGGAAGAGGTAGAAGAAATAAAGTAAGACTAGTGCTGATGATAGAAATTAATCTTAAATGATAGTGCTATCAAATTTGCTCAGAACAGATGACAAGACAACTTCTTCCTGCACTTAAAATGCTGTCTGTGTTTTAGGTAGTGCTTAATTAAGACTGACAGTTTTGAAACCACTATTTATAGTGTTCAACTGCTGTGCCATTTAGGATGCCAGCAGCATGACAACTTTTTCAGAAGCGTGTGCTTAACCCCTGAGTCGCACTTCCAAAGATACCTAAAAGAGTCCCTGTTCCTCTGGTGGGTTTTGGAAACTTTGCCTGAAGGAGGATGTGCGCACCCTGCTTGGTACCAGCCAAACCTTCTTACGGTCAGAGAGTGATTGCAGAGACTCTGTCTGTGCTCAGACAGAAAGAACACACTAAATTGCATCCAGCACTGGGCTGCTGGGACACTGTCACTGTAGAAGCAGCGCGTGCTTTATATGTGCCTGACACTCAGAGTTGAGGAAAGTGGCTTTTGCCAGGAATTCTGGTGATTGGGGTATGCCTCTAGTGTAGGATCTGTGGCTGTGGCATGGCTGTTGTGTCTGGACTCTTACCTGAAATCCGTCTCTCATCTTTTTTTCTGGGATTATGACTATGAAAAGATTTCTTGGCTTTAGGGAAAAACGTGTCGTCTTTGCCCTGGAAGGGAATGAAACTGACACCAGCATGGATGATATGACATCCCTCGGAGTGAGCCATCAGCTAGGCCTTTTTCTGTGTGAGAGAAAACTGTAGTGTAAGAGAGGCCTCTTGTATGACCTCCTGCTCACAGACAAACTGGCTGTGAGATGGGACCGGGTTGCACAGGGCTCGATCCTGTCTCCTGTCTTGAAAACCTCCAAGGCTGGAGACAGCACAGCCTCTCTGAGCCCTGCTTCAGACAGCATCGCTGTCTTTGGGGTGAGAGGGAAATTTCTCCTTATATGCAGTGTGAATCTGTCTTGATTTAAGCCTCTTGTCCCTCCAGCCGTGAAGAGCCGAGCTCTGACTTATCGATGACTCCCCCCCACTGTGGGCACTGAGGCTGCTGTTCCATGCCCCTGAGACTGTCCCCTCTCCTAGCTGAGCAAGCCCTGGATCCTCAGCCTCTCCTCACAGAGCTGGTGCTCCAGCCCTCAGAGATCTCCGGGACTCCTGTCTATCTTCATCTTCCCTGCAGCGAAACATTCCACACTTGATCTAACTAGTGTTGTGCAGAGGGATTAATCACTTCCTTTAATCTGCCAGCTGTCCTCCTGTTGATAAAAGTGTGAATCAATGTCACATAAATCAAGGTGCAAAGCACCTTGATTTATGTGACATTGATTCACCAGTGGCTGTGGCTTTGGCTCTGTATGGTGGTAGCGTCTCTTTGTGAAAAGTTAATGTTAGGAATGTAAAGCCAAACAACTGTAGACATCTAGGATCATCTACTTTGTAGGTTTACTAGTCCAGCTCAGTTTAAAATCTGGTGCTCCAGAAAAATAGCTTTTCAGTGTAGTTAGTGCTAGAAGTTTGATAAGTACCTTGCCATATAAAATGGGAACAGTTAGAAGAAACTCCTTCACAGGTATGTGCAAGGGAATATTGACAGCAGGCGAAGCAAAGAAACCAAGATTAAAATTGGATTTTTCTTCGGTTACTAATTTGTCCCTCTGTTGGTAATTCCTTTGCAATTCCTGTTCTAAGCAATATTACGCACCTTCTTTTCTGTCCTTGTTGACACTAAAGGCGCTGAAGATGATTGACAAGCAGTTATTAATGAAAAATGGTTTTAGGTTTCTCTTAAGGGTAAGTGGCGTTGTACATTTCTTAACACAAATGTGTATTCAGACAGTAGGGAATTAGGGTTGCATTTTCTGTTGATTTATTTACTGAGGCTGATAACTTGTTTACTAGGCTGAATATTTATCTTCAGTGCTGACTGATGTACAATAGCATCTGATTCCAGAAGCGGTCTCTGGATTGTAAGAATTAGCCATAAGTTGTTAATGTTTTCATTTTCAAAAAAATATGGGATGGTAATTGCTGATCTTATGCTTAATTTTACGTTTTGTTCCTGTTTTTTATTCCTTTTGTCTTTCCACATCTCTCCTTCCCTCCAATCTTCCTGTTATCCTCTGTACTGTTGTTTCAGTGCAGTGCGTTTTTTCAGAAATCGAATCTCACCTTTTCCCACTGAGACCTCTAAGTGGTGGTGACTTCATGTCTCTGGAAAAGAGAATGTTGTATTTGATAAGGCCTGAATACTCAAACAAAGTTGCTACGTGTTACTGAAATTTGTCTGCTGGTTTAAAGGATGATGCATGACCTAAAACATACTTTTTGCAGCCTTGCCTGGTGTCAAAGCCAAGCGTGTGTGTAAGGCTGGAATGTGTGTCTGGAGAGTGTAGACCTAAGCCTAGTCCTTTTTTCAGGTAGTGCTCCAGAGGTGAATTCATGCTCAGCACTTGGGACACGTTCCCTTCTGCAGATTATCGGACTGAATTCTTACCACATTTTTTTTTTAACTGCCCCCCCTACAGAGGCTGCAAGTCGTGCCATAGTCCAGTTTCTGGAGGTCAATCAAAGTGAAGAAGCAAGTAGAGGTTGGATGCTGCTCACCACAATCAATTTACTAGCTTCATCAGGACAGGTTAGTCTTAAATAGCAAGGCTGAAAATAAGTTGTGGGGTGTGAGAAACAAAAGCAGTAAAATAATGAGGTGCACACACGCACACTAAATGATGTTGTAACTGTGTTCCTCTTTCTGTGTTAAGATCCTTTTTTCCTGTTTTACTGCCACAGAACTTCTGCTTTAGTTTGGTTGCCTAAAAAAAATCATCATTTTGGAACTTCATAGTTTTCTTTTGAATTATGCCTGTGTCTTCTACTGTTGTTCCTCAAAAGCTTCTCTTGCCTGCTGCTGCTTACTGCCCCATGAAATGCGTGTCACAGCCAGCACTTAAATCACTCAAACTTTGAACTTGGGCTCCCCATTCGAGGAGAGCAACCGCAGTTGCAAAAAGTGAAGCCAGCAGCAGTGAAGAGCAGGTGACACCGTGAATCTTTATTGCCTCTGTTTTCAGTGCTGCCCTCTGTAGGAGAGCCAGTCTCTGGCAACGAATAGACAGCTGGATGGTTTGTCTTCCTGCTCTAATGTGCCTTTATAATTCAGCAGATCATCTTATCTGTGTTTAGTATGTTACCAGCCCCCACCCTAGTTTGTCTTTTCTTCCTACTGATGCTTTCATGTTTGAAACTACCTTGCTCCTTAGGTCTGCTTATACTTTCTTGCCAAGTGAGAGCATAAATTGAGTAGTTCTCTTCCTGCTCCCATTTCTACTGCTACAAAGAATAGATAGCTAATGAGGGCTTGTGTGAAGGTCTCGTAATTAACTTTTCTGTTGACAGAGACTGCCAGTTTTTGTTTCTGTCCTGTGCAGTGAGTGCTCTGAACTGTGGCTGTTAGATGGTGTTGTCATGTAAATAAATTATGATTCTGTTTTTAAGGCCACTGTTTAGGTAGGCATTCCAGAATAGATAATGAATCTGTACAGCTATCTGGACGCCTCACCAAAGGTGTGACAGAGAAGAACCAGCGTTTGAGTCAACTGCATTGTAGGAGCATGACTTTGTGATTATAATAATATTCTGAACTGTTTTTTTTGTTCTCTCTTCTTTTTCCCCAGAAAACTGTGGACTGCATGACTACAATGTCAGTGCCTTCCACACTTGTTAAATGTCTATATCTGTTTTTTGACCTTCCACATGTGCCTGAGGTAGTTGGAGGAGCACAGAATGAACTACCTCTCGCAGAGCGCCGAGCGCTACTACAGAAAGTCTTTGTACAGGTAAGAAATGTAAAACAGGTCATGGGATTTGCAAGAGGAGTGGAAATGCTTTATGTGAGAAAAGTCCAGAAGCTTTTCACTTGAGTTAGATTTCCCTCTTCACAGAATCGCAGAATGTTAGAGGTTGGAAGGGACCTCAGAGATCATCTAGTCCAACCCCCCCACCAAAGCAGGATCACCTACAGCAGAGCGCACAGGAACGCATCCAGGCGGGTTTTGAATGTCTCCAGAGAAGGAGACTCCACAACCTCCCTGGGCAGCCTGTGCCAGTGCTCTGTCACCCTCACTGTGCTAGTCATTTTAATTTTGAACTGAAACTTGAAATAACCAAGTGTTGAATAACCTTGTCTTCATTTCAGATTGTAGAAACAACGTGCAAAGAGAAAACAGCATGTTACCTTTTTTTAATCTGTGTGCTAAATGGAAGAATGTTTCACCTTTACTAAGCATAGGCAAAAATAGCAAAGATCAGAGTATTAATGCTAGATGTTTAATGACTTATTCTTTCAGATCCTAGTAAAATTGTGCAGTTTTGTGTCCCCGGCGGAAGAACTGGCTCAAAAGGATGATCTCCAGCTTCTCTTCAGTGCAATAACCTCATGGTGCCCTCCCTATAATCTGCCTTGGAGGAAGAGTGCAGGGGAAGTGCTAATGACCATATCGCGTCATGGCCTTAGTGTCAACGTAGTGAAATACATTCATGGTACGTGTCTTTATCTGGTATTTATTGGATAGTTTTCTATTCTTCTTTCATGATTCCTTAGTCGGGAGAGAGGCATGAAAATAACAGATCAAGGAAAGCTTCCAGGCTTTCTGTTCAGATGTGTACGTATTTACATAGAGGTAAAATTTCAGAGCACTTGGGTAGCGAGAGAGGTGTTTGTAGCTGAGTCTGCCTGATCCACATTACAGTTTAATGTTGAAGGATAGTTTGCTCTTGTGTTTGTCTGGTGTAGAGTTAATGGTGACCAAAAGGAAAGGCTGCCTGTATTGAAAAATGTTCTCTAGGAAGATGCACAAGTTTGTAATTTTTTGCTGTGAACATTAATTCTTAATGGGAATTAGTTGGTTTTGATCCTGTGCTTGAATTCAGCAGCAGCAGCCCCTTGTAGAGGCACGAGGCAAGCTAGCAGTGCCCTGTTTACAGCTGCTTGTCCGGGTACCACTCTAGCTGGCAATAAAATTGTAGAGACATCTGAGGAAGCCACAGGAAGAAGAACCAGCTCCATGTGTTCTGCTGACGCAATTTGAGCTATTAGAAGCCCATGAAAGCCGCTGCCCAGTAGTAAATACTGATGCATTACGCAAACCATGGAGAGCTAATTTGGGTATGCTGGGAAAAGATTCTTTCTCGCAGACATCCTGCTTTTGCAGGAAGAAGCTGAGGGAGACTGTTCCAACCGCCACCGATTTGCAACGTACTCTTCATTATCCAGGGCCCCAGGAGTGGCATACGCTGATAACAGCAAAACCCGTGTAATACCCTGGTAATGGCAAAACCTGTGTAATATCAGCACTAGGAAATGCTTGAAGGATTGTGGGGTATGGGCACAGAAACGTGAGTGCGAACCTCCAAGTACTGGTTGATGGAACAGCCAACTGGCTTCCTCCCCTGTGGTCCAGCCCAGCTTTCCCGTGGTGTCCCTGACCCAAGGACACAGCCCCGAGCACCTGGCCCAGCGAGTCTCTCCTTTGCTTGACTGAGACACGTCTGAAGGAGATCGTGTCTCAGTACCTGTGCTCCTGAGTAGCTTACGTGTAGCCTGTCCTGGAGCCTGCGTCTTGACCAAGTGGGGAGATTAGGGACACAGCTGGAAAGAGCTGGATGAGTTTGCAGCCCCTACAATTTCCCTGTTGGCTGACTGACTAGATTGCTGACTATTCAACCAGTCTGCATTTCTTCTGCTGGGTCCCTGTCTTCCCTACCTTGCCATGCAGATTGTAGCTTTTGTGTATCCTGAAGGCCAAAATAAAATGATCTCATGGGCTTAATCCAGCCTGCAAGCCACCAAATGACTGAAGCATCCAGAGTAATTTAATTTTATTTCGTGTCCTTTTTTGAGACAAATAGTGTCCTGACATTTCAGACGTGAAATCTGTACCATACAGCGGTATTTCTATAGCTGGTTACAGATTTTGGTAGCTAATATAAGTACTTTATTCCTCATGTTTACAAGGGACTGGTTACTGGCTGCATATCAAGGGCAGTTGTCAAGCTGGTTCATTACAAAGAATTTGCAAAACCAAAGCGAGATGAAAACCAGTGTTGGAGAGGATATTGGCTGCCCGGGAGCAGCTTTGCCTGCAAAATACTTCTGTTGCATTAATTTAAAAGTGAATGTGTGTTTAGGTATTTAGGATTTCATGTGGGAAAGTTGGTAGAATATGTTTCTAGTATTATAATGAGGGGGTTTAGATTGTAGGACCACATAGAAGTATTTGTAGTTTCTAAATTGGATTGACTGTTGAAGTGAACTGACATCCTTATACATTCCAGTGGTGTACACCTACTGGAAAAAAAAAGAAACCCACAGTTTCTGCATACCCTGGGAAGCAAGTACTTACAAGACTCCACAAAACCATTTTGACAGCTTATGGAATACGTCACCCTGCTCCCACATGCTTCACAGAAGATTTCAGTCTGGGTTTTCTCGTGTGCTAGCAGCATGTTTCCAATTCCAGTCAGAAAGATGTGGATGTGCAGTATCACTTTGAAGCACAGAGTAGTCATCAGCTAAGTATTTTAGAAAGGACATAAAAGGTGATAGGTATTTTGCCTGTGTCTGTAACAGCTTTCTAGTGGGGTTTTCATGAGTGCAGAAGGTGTAGGTGTATATCTGAAAACGTTATGAAGCACAACAAAGAAAATAGCCGAGTTTTGACTGTGTCATTCGTCATATTGCAGCTTCTGCCTTTATCACTTCTCTATGAGTGTGTTCCATGGAGGAGTGAGGCTGACATATCAAAAGAAATTCTAGGTTCCTTGAAGTGAAATAAAATCTTAAGAAAACCAGTTGGTATTCCATCTTGCTTGTTGATTAAAAAAAATGAACCTGACTTAAGAGATAGCAACATGTGTCAAGAGGCTCATCTCATATTCAGGAAAAAAGTAAAGACATCTTATCATATGCAAAGGAGCATCCTTTCACTAACTCATGCTTTGATTTGATCTCTGGGAAATTTTGTTAGGAACGTAGCTAGAAAGATCTGTGCTTGTCTTGTACCTGTTGTGAAGTTAAGATCGCAGGTAATGGAAGGGAACATCCTTAAAACAGGACGGTGACCTAGAATCTGACTGTAGATTTGAGAAGGCTTTTAACAGCTGACCGATGAACTGGTGGAGTGCAAGGTGTGCAGAATGAGACAGGCTGTTGTCTCTCTTTCATCAAGAGCATGCCAGAGCAGCGATAAGAAGACATGGTGTAAAGGGTCGTGTGTAGGGTTTTACCTAACATCAGCAACAATTTAAGACAGTGCACTGTATAGCTGTGTTTTAAAAGAAAAAAAAATGGTGTTTTAGAATTATTTACAGTTGCCATACTTTTTATTCTGCTGAGTTGTCTGGTCAAACCTTTTGGGCAAAAAGCAATGTTTGTCTGTGCAGTCTCCTCCTCATGAGACTAAATATTATAAAAGGGAGAAAGGAGTTGGCAAAAAGCGATTAGAGTTCAGATCCAAAAGCCACTTGAGAATCCTACTTGTCTTCGAGTGCTCTGTGATTCTGTGAATGTTATGTGATAAGAGATAGCTAAATGACAGTTGTCTTATTGCCACAATTCTTGTACCGGTTACGCTTCTTGCTGTGATCAGTGTCCCTAAAATCCTATATTTCTTATTTACGATTCTTTTCAGAAAAGGAATGTTTGTCCACGTGTGTTCAGAACATGCAGCAGTCTGATGACCTTTCTCCCCTAGAAATAGTTGAGATGTTTGCTGGACTTTCTTGTTTCCTCAAAGACTCCAGTGATGTGTCCCAAACTTTGTTGGATGATTTTAGGATATGGCAAGGATACAACTTCCTCTGTGACCTCCTCCTCAGGTATGCAAAAGTGTTTGAAGGAGTACAAGGGGATCACTGTGAGCTTTTTGGGAAAAGATTTCTTAGTAAAGAATAAGTGAATAGGTGTGAACAAATAAGTGTTTATAGGTTATAATGAAATGAAGATAATAGGACCAAAACTTGAAATTATGTACTTCTCACTCCATTTATGAAACTACGTTGTTTAACTGTTTATTCATCTGTACTCATTTATTGCTAAATGTTTCTGTACGTACTAAGAAAGCAGATGCTTAAAAAAACCAACTGGTGCTTGAAATTTAGAAAGAATTCAGAAAATAACATTTTGACTGCAAGTAGTGACTTGGGGCTTTGAGGTTTTGGGTTTCTTTTTAGAGCAGAAAATCTTGTATGTAAATATGCGTGTGCTGCTCAGTATTGAAGACATGCTATATGCATATGGAAGACACATTTTTGTACGAGAGCAATAATACTAGAGTGCTGCAGAGAATTCTCACATTAATAAGAAATATATTTTTTAATTTGTTTTTTTTTATGAAAAGTACTGCTAAGCTTCTAATACATCACAAAATATAGTAATGAAAATGACTGCCCAGACAAAACTTGGATGCATGATCCATCCATGATATTACTTTTTTTCTGTGAAAACTTTATTCTTTTCTTTCTCAGTCAGCAAATTAGTGTCTGTTGCATTATTTGTATAATTTCTAGTTGGTCTGTGTTGCTTTGATTGGATATGAAGTTCTGAAGAAGTGTGCTCTGTCGCTGTTGGATATATACGTGTTTTACAAATTCAGGACAGAAATTGGGAAATAATGTCTACGAGTGTGGAGCTTGTGAAGTGTACTTGGGTGAGAGATGCTTGGAACCATTGTCTTAATGACCATTAATTAGAAGTGTTAATGTTATGTCCCTCTTTCAGGCCAATCATTTTGGCTTCTAGGATGCTAGATTTTGGCACCCAAGTATCTGAACTAAGTTTTCTACTACATAGTATGTGTGGGGTTTGTGTTGGTTTTTTTTTTTGTTTGTTTGTTTGTTTTAAATGGATAGCAGGTATAGACATGACATTTGAAATTCTTAATCACGGTTAAAATTATCCATAAATTATCTTCAGTGCCACAAAAGCTAAAACGTCTTTTAAGGAATTGTTATTGTTCTTGTAATATAAATGGTGTTTTTTGAGTATAAATTACATTGCTTTGAATTAGCGCGTTAGTAAATACAACATACTCAGCTGTTTCCCAGAAACTGTCAACCAGAATTTAGGTGAAATTTGACGGGAACACACTTGTTAGCAATTTCCTTTTCAGGTGCAGAAGTAATTCTCTGCAGATCAAGTGTTTTAAACTCTCTCTTGAACTTGCTCGTCTTTTAAATCAAAGAATGGGGGTTTCCTGACAGAGCTATGAGAAGTCTAGAGGTTTGCGTGTCTGGCTGAAGCAGCAGAGCACCGGGGTTCTTGAGTTGACACCAGTAAAGGTTAAAAGCGTAGGAGTGTGTCATCCTCACTTCTTCCCGGGGTGGCTCTAGAAAACTCGCTTAGACTTTTGCAGAAATGCCTGGGATAAGGTGAACAGTGAACACCAACGTGTGGTGCAAGGTGTTTCAGAACGTGACCGCTGTGGTTTCAGTTTATTTGATCTTCAAATCAAAACGTAGCTTGTTTCAAAAAGTTATCATCTTGGACAAGCCCGTGTGTGGGTCAGTGATGGACAACAGTAACGCGTTCTTCCTGGCCACTTTTTGGATCAGACCTACTGCCAGAGACTTGTTCAGCTCTGTGGTACGATGGTGAAGATGACAGTCACACTGGGATATAAAATCTGGACTCTGGGTGTCAACCTGCAAAGAAGAGAGGCTTTGAAGCTGGGAATGGAGAAGGATGTGTGAAGGATGTGTGAAGAAGGTGACTTCATTAGAAATTGCAGGAGGTTTGGAAGCAGGTGTGTGATTTCACCTTGATGGTGTGAAAGGGCAGAGCGAGTTGAGGAGTAGTGGAATGGCAACCGGTGAGCTAAGTGCTTCTGCGATGGCTGTTTCAAGGAGATTCAGAAAGATCTCTGGGAAGTAGATGGAGGATCGAGAATGAGCTGCTTCTGAGGGCTCCCATGGTCACTTGAGAAGAGGAACACTAGTTTGCATTCCATGGGCAACCAGGAGATTGTGGTCCCTAGCTTTCTCCCAAGATCTCTAGAGACTATAAAGTTAGTAAGTAATTAAACATGGTTTAATTTTTGGTAAAGTGTAAGAAAACTGATTGTTCTAGGATTCGGGGTCAGTTTTTAGGATTTGGTCTGATGGTGTGTTCCTGGCAGAAACTAGTTAGAATGGGATGTTAGCATTTCCGTCCTCACTTTCAGAGGTCAGGGTCTGTACCTTTAATGAAGGTGCTTTATCATGTGCTTCTAAGTGTCCTGTTAGACTTCTACTAAGGTACCGTTTCATTAGCATAAACTATTAACTCTCAAAGTGACAGATAGATTCTAGCAAGTTAATTATGGATTTATTTTGTGACAGTCTACCTAGGTATTTTCCTATCCAATAGCAAATAAAAGTAATTCTGTGCTGCTTTTTAGCAGACTATTGAGTTCAGGAAAAGATATGTGGGGTGAATTTCTACAGCAAATAAATGTATGCTCTCATAAATCCAGTAATGTTTGATTGACTTAATGGTATGAAATATAACAGAGAACATGTAAAATATTGCAGGAACACAGGGCAGTAAAAATACAGTCTCTAATAGAGCAAAACACAAGGTGATTTGAGTTGAAATAAACTAGTGCTGTTAACTTCAATTACTGTATTTTCTTTAGATTAGAACAGGCAAAAGAAGCTGAATCTAAGGATGCTTTGAAGGACTTAGTGAATTTGATAACTTCCTTAACAACATATGGTGTCAATGAATTAAAGCCAGCTGGTGTTACCACTGGAGTACCTTTCCTACTGCCTGGATTTGCAGTCCCACAGCCTGCAGGCAAAGGTTAGTCTGCTTTCTTTCTCCCTCTCTTTGTTTTTGTGCATTTTAAATGTAAACAACAAAATACAGAGAAGCTGTATACTACTCTGCGAACCATTTACAATAGGGTCTAGGTTCTTCTTCTAAGATTGCATGTCACATACTTAGTTCCGTTGGTCTTAAAGGTTCTATTTTGGGATTGTTACCCAAAGAAGAGAACTGTAGGGCTTTTGTATTGGAGGACAAAAGGCTGACTCAAACATCTCTCACTGCAAAGCTACTAGTTTCTGCATGAATGTTTTAAGAGATTAATATAATGGAGAGATGCGCTGATTTGATTTATTGTGTTTTAAGCTGCTGTTACTAAACTGATATGAAAGACTGATCTGCTGGTTTGAATTTTTTTTTTCCAGATTTGCTTACTCTTAGCTTTTGTCAGCTTAGGCAAGTGTAATTTGTGAGCTGAAATCTGTTGTTTCATCACCAGTGTTCACAAAGTGATGGCGTCTGTGGTTTCCTTGCAACCGCAGTCAGTTATGATGTGGAGATAAGGTTAGGAGGTTTGAGGGGAGAAAGGGTTTTAGAAAAACAAACTTATTTTTCATGCTCCTTGTATAAAATTCAGGTAAGTCTTGTCGGTAACTGAAGAGTTTGGAATTTAGTAGTGGGGATGCAGCTGGTTTATTACTTGGAATTTTTATGGGATTTAGTAATACCAGGGTTACAAGAAAAGATTTTGTGCTAGGGTTACTTTTATAGGTTTATAGGATAATGGGTTTACTTTCATTGTTTCTCTTGTGTATCTAGGTTCCTTGGACAATGACTTCCTTTTCTCTGGTATTCAGGGAGTTCATTGTTCACGCGAATTGTTTTCTCTTAGCACTACATAGAGAAAGAAGGTGATAGTCACACTCGGAGCTTAATTTCTACATGGTTTGATAATAATGTACTATTTTTTGCTAAAGTTAATCAGCTTTTCTGATACAATAGCATGAGAGAGCCATGGCCGATTGCAATCTCCAAAGGAATGCGTTTATTCCAATATTTGTCACATCTCTCAGTTCCTTTTACGCGCTTTTCATTGCGTTGGACCATATTAGCTCTTTTTCTTAATTGCTTTGTTTTAAATGCTTTTAGTTCTTAAACTCTGAAGTGCTGGTTAAGATTTGGTTTCTGCAGGGATACTCATAATAATCAGAGATAATTTATTAATCTGCTTGATTGCCTGGAACAACGGTTGATACTAAATTAGAGTAAATAGTTGTATCTGTCACCACCTATGTTCCTGTCATATTTAATAAGCAATAAATCCCTTTTCAATATTTTTTATTGCAAAGAAAGCACGTAAAATAATGTCATTGTAGATGCAAAAGGGTGTGACTTATAATGTAACATTAATATTCTTCCAGTGTGTGAAATTATTCCATGTTAGTTTTCAAGGAAATTTCCTTTTGCGTTCTGGAGAGTTACTGGCAGGGAAGGTGGTGAGGCTAGACAGGACGGTAATTGAATTTACTTTTAAATTGGACAACTTAGAGTTTATAAACAATGAAGAGAGTAGTGTTTCACAGAGCATATGTTATAAATCAGAATTCGTTGTTTATGAAAGGGTTTTTTAATCCAGTTAACAGTTTGCTTATAGCTTGTTTGAAAATAAGATTTTGTTGTTAGAGCATTATAAACGCTTTGTTTTAAAATGTGTTTCGAGTTCTCACTCTTGTTTGTTTCTTATTTTTAAATTACTTTTGTTATTAGTTGTTTTCTGTATCATGGAATTTGTCTATTGTGACTTCTTCCCACAGAAGTTAAAAAAGTTAGCTTTGAGGCCATGTTTTCAGTAGAGTAACAATAAATTCTTGGGGCCACAAGGAGCATTCATGAATGATGCACTCCTTGGCTAAATGAATGAGATTTTATTCAGCTTGAAGGTAATTACACGAAGAAATTTGACCGAGCTCTTGAAGATGCAAGGCCTTTTGTGTGCTAATATTATAGCTACCTTAGGGCTTTACAGCTCTTTCCCTTTAATTCCCTAATGGTTAACTGCGTTGGACCCCTGCCAAAGATTTCTTATTCCCACAGCCAGCCCCGTGCCACCTTCTGGTACCAAAATGATTGTTCACACATCACTTAACCCAGACCCGAGCAAGAGCAACCTCTCTGTGGAAGGATGGCAATGGCCGGCCTCACGCTGCCCTGTGGAGTGTCTCTAAACATAGCTCTCTCCTTCTCAAAGGCAATTGCCCAAGAGTGGGAGCAAGAGGATAATGTGGAGGCCATGTGTGTTGTCTGGCTTTGAAACCCGCTAACCGCGATTTGTTGGTGCTTATTGCTCTGATCATGGAAAGACAGAATGATTTGTGTTGGAAGAGACCTTAAAAATCATCTCGTTCCACCCCCCCCGCCATGGGCAGGGACACCTCCGGCTGCACCAGGTTGCTCAAAGCCTCCTCCCACCCGGCCTTGAACGTTTCTGGAGATGAGGCATCCACAGCTTCTCTGGGCAACCTGTTCCTGTGTCTCACCAATGAGGAGTGAGGGGATACAGCCTGTTTTTTGTTGTGAACTTGGCTGGCCTAATACTTGTAGAGGACAGAGTTGCATTCTGCATTATAGAGTACAGAACATGTTACTGTTGCTGTAATGAGTTTTCTTAGAGCCTGGCTAGATAACAGGCTGACTTTGTTTTGTCTCTAGAACTATATCCTTTTGCATGTTTTAACAATAGGTGATCTTGTTTACCTGTTTTAAAGAAATGATCTTTTACTTAGCTGCTTCTATAAACATTTTCAGAGGTAAAGATGCCATTTTAATGAAGAGGAGATTGTAGACTTTGCAGTGTAAATGATCTTGCAGAAGCTTTTTTGAAGAGTCGTTTTAATAAAAAAAAAATTGTGACATATACTGTTATTTTATTTATGCTTAAAATGCATAGTTCATTATTAATAAGTATACTCGCTGTTTATGATGATTAAGAACTTTCTTTTTTCTTCCCATCCCACTCTGTTTCCTGCCTTAGGTCATAGTGTGAGGAATATTCAAGCATTTTCAGTCCTTCAGAATGCATTTTTGAGAGCAAAAACCAACTACCTAGCACAAATCATCCTCGATGCCATCACAAATATTTATATGGCGGACAATGCCAACTACTTCATTTTGGAATCGCAGCACACGTTGTCTCAGTTTGCAGAGAAAATTCCTAAACTTCCAGAAGTGCAGACCAAATACTTTGAGATGCTGGAATTTGTTGTCTTCAGCTTGAATTACATACCTTGTAAAGAACTGATCAGTGTGAGCATCCTTTTGAAATCCAGCGCTTCTTTTCAGTGTAGCATCATTGCCATGAAGACGCTCCTTAAGTTCACCCGTCATGACTACATCTTTAAGGATGTCTTCAGGGAAGTGGGACTTCTGGAGGTGATGGTAAATCTTCTTCATAAATATGCAGCCCTACTGAAAGATCCCACTCAGGCACTGAATGAGCAAGGTAGTGTGTGCTCTTCTGTTTTACTAATATATGTCTTTTTTTGACTCGGAACGGTGGAGGCTAGCGCTTAAGAGGAGGAACGAGAGTCTGAACAGGTATCTCAAGGGCTCAGTTCTGCCAGCGGCAGTCGTGCCATCTTAAAAGCTCGTTGGGATTGCTTCTACTCTTAACATCCTACAAGAAGCTTGAGGCAAGCTTTAATGAAAGATGCTGAATGAATGAAAAATAGTAGGAGTTCGTATTTTCCTTTTAAAATACTTTTTTGATGTATTGATTTAATATTTGGTACTTAACATGACAAGAACAAGTGAGAGAGCAGTGCATAGTGTCTATACTCTCCTCACAAAGGATGCTTGTACATTTTATTGTATTTAGCTCCACCTTTGACAAAATACTAGCCTCAGCGTATCTGAGCTCTTGATAGGAGTATGTGTTGAAATTGGCAGACTCTTTTAGTTGGGTCTGTGTTTTTCTAAGAGTGTTTTTAAATTCTCTGAGATAAGCTGCATAGCTGTGTACCAGGTGCTGTCCAAGTGTCGTATGTGCATGCAAACACACACAGATTTTTTTTTTAACCTTTTTTAATTCAAACTCTGAGTTACTGTGCATCAGTGATGCTTATTTTTTAATCATAATTGTTGGACATTTTACCTGGGTTTATAGTCTGAAGCTTTATTAGTGAGCAGTAGCAGTTGATTAGAGTTAGAAATATTTGTTGCCAGCAACTTCTTTAAAAAAACCCACATAAATTCTCACATTCTTGTAAAGAAGTGGACAAAACTGTCATCTGATTAGGATGCTACATGGGTGCACATCCCTTGTGTTGTGGCTTGCTTCCTCTTAGGGTAATCTAAAAATTATTTTTTTTTCCTGCAATGTTACTCTGTGTTTAAAATGCCAAGTACAGCAGCACACTTACTGAAATGATGCAAATGTGGTTTTGTGCTTTTGTGTGGCATTTCTCTTTGCAATACTGAATAGTGAACAAAAGCAGATCCTGTTAACTCTTCAACTATGGTATGGTTTTGTGGCTTCAAGAAACAATAGTTTGGGATGTGAAACTATGCATATAGCTGCTGTGTTGTCCACTAAGCTCACCGTGCTCAAAAACTTCTGTTTAAATTCTTGTCTTTATAAATTAACTTTTCAAGTGATTCATAGTTAAGCTTTCCCAGGAATGCATGTGCAGACTAAATCTTAATTTGCCTTGGAATCTGGTTAGGCTGCATATTTTCTGGGGAAGCAAAGAAAATAAAAGTGTTGGTGGAAAGTATCAAGAAGCATCTTAGAAAAGAATGATTTTTAGTATGAGTTTGGCTTCTGAAATTATTTTTAGGGGATTCAAGGAACAGTTCATTTGAGGACCAAAAGCAGTTGGCTTTATTGGTTATGGAGACCTTGACAGTACTACTACAAGGATCAAACACAAATGCAGGTAAGTAGAGAGACTGCTGTCAAAATATATATAAAATAATAACTCAGAAAATCATGTCTGAAAACAAAGTAGTCTTGACTTTCTGTCTTCAGGCAAGTAAGCAAACACAGTGAAATCTCCTTTTTCTGCTGCCAAGTTTTTCCAGAGAAAAGGCGGCATAAACTAGAGTGCATAAACCAAATTAGTAAAAGGTGGTGTTTTTTAATCTTGAGTTTGTTTATCTGAAGGCAGCCACCAGACCCCATCACTCTCTAACAATACTGTAATCATTTGTAGTAGGGCTCCTAGCATAGGTTGTATATTGAAAAATTTAAGCATATAATTAGACTGTTGACACTGTCACGTCTGCTTAAATGTGATTAATAATGCTTGTACCCTTAGTGAAAGATGGCTTTTTATTTAAAGGCAGATTCCCAGTCAGTGAGTATAAATAGAGCTGTTATGAGTGTCCTTTTCTAAATCAGGCAGGTTTATGTTATGTTTCATTAGCCAAGACTTAGTGACATTGAAATAGACAGTACGTGTATCTCATAAATAAAAGCAGTCTCTGAGAGCTTGAAATAACACATTGAGAAAGGATGGTAACTGTTCTTAAAACCTTTTTGTCTGTCATGTTAGACAAAGAAGATGATGAGCAGGTGAGGAGAATAGAAACCACGCTGAGGAATAAGGAAGTTTCTGGTCTTGGAGGCTGTGAAACATCCTTATTTGAGCCTTTTTTCCCCCTTTTTCTGAATTATGACTGATGTTTTCTCACTTACAGTTTTGTTTTTGTTTTCATTTGAGAAGAAGGAACTACAGTCAATGCTAAAGAATGAAATCCTGAAAATTGTCCAGCTTTATTGACAGCTCACAGTTTAAACATGAGTTCTGGACTAATGACATAAAGCTTGTCATTTGTTTCTTTTCTCCTTTTGCCTGAGCAGATTTTTTTATTTAAGTTTAGGCCCAGCGTTAGAATAACCTCCAGTCTGTGCCATTTCACTGTTGCACTTTTTTTTTCAAGTTCTGTTGCATTTCAGCTTGTGGTTTCAAACCACTTTGGAAGGTCGTTTTTGAATTCTGCCCACCGAGCGTTTACAGCATCCGCCTGCTTGGCTTTGTCCACGTACTTGATAAGTGCTTCATTCCATCAGGAAAGGCATTATTCGTGGCACTTAAGATAAACCCCAGCTGCAGGCCCTTAGTCAAACCAGAAAGGCATTGCAGTGAAGCAGAGGTTCCTCCAAGCTCATGTTGCAATTAGTTGTACATTCAGTCTGTTGTGATTGTGTTTAGCCCATTTTATTGCGTTGCTTATGAGAAGGCTGTGGAGGATACTGCCAGAAGCTTTACTGAACTTGAGATGTCTCTTTTGCCACCTTTTGTCCACCATTTACCTCTCCTGTCAATGAGAAGGAGAAAAGTCACGTGATCTTTGATTTACTAGATGAATCTATTCAATGATGAACCAAGAAGCAAATGAAAGGCTGAAATAAGGATACTCTAGAGAGGAATTGGCATAGGTTACAGGTGAATCGCATGAATCAGGTACGCACTTGTACATTTATCACTCACTTTTGGTTTTGCCAGGTAAGAAAAGGCAGAATTAGAAACAAGTCAGAAAGGAGTGTCATGAAAGTAAATGTGAGGGCTTCCATGTAAGGAGAAACTGAGAAAACAAACCCAAAATAAAGAACAACTCAAAGGATTAATGAGAGGAGATGTTGACGATAACATCTTTGAAGGAGTGGAACCTTCTTATATTTTAGAAGTGGCAGGTCTTGGTTCACAGGGCTGGACTATATGTACCTGTGTGGCATCAGGGTCTGTGGTACCAGAACCTTGCTCCTGTGGGGTATGGACGATGGTCTGACCGTGCTAACATCCACCTAACTTGTGTCAAGTCCTTGGCTGCTGTTAAACAGCATTCCTGACCTCACTTAAGAAGCTTGAAACCCATCAGTACCTCATTACTACTTCTTGGTACTGAGTTTGTGTTTGAGTATCCTCCAGAGAAACAGTAGAGGGTAGTGTGTAAAGCATTAGGACTGTGGGATGATGCCACAGATGTTGTTTCTGAGGACTCCTGTAGAATTCATGGCCCTTCCTTCATCAGTAGTTCTACCAGTTCAGGAATATGACCGAGCTGTACAAGAGGAGTTTCTCAAGCAGCTGTTTCTCAAGAAACATGGTCACTGTCTTTGCAGCGTGACTGGGATGGGAGATGTGAGCCCAGTGGCACTGTATCCTGAGGCCAGCAGAGGTTTTAGGTCATCACAGAGAGGCATAAGCAAGCGTTACGCAGCCTTGCAGTGCTTCACACCACACTGTGAGTTTGGTTTCTGATCTTAAACCAGTATCTCTGATAAGGTTTCCTGAATACTGCATAACTGATAACCGAATTTCAAATAAGAAATTTGAGTGTCCATACCAAGGCAGGTTCACTGAGTAGTCAAGAATTTAGACCAAGAGTGCGAGAAATATAAAATGTTACCACAGTCTTTCTGAAAACAAGAGACATGGCCACTGAGATGTGCTTTGCCTGTAAAGGATTGCAAGCAAGTTATCTGTCTTAGGGTCTGGTGCATCTTCTTTTGTCTTGTCCGAGTGCGTATCTCATCCAAAGAATGTCAGAGAAAGCAGGAGACAGGAAACTGGAAATAGGTAGTGGAAATAAGGTTTGTATATGTACATTAGAGGGAATAAACATTGTCCTGACTAGCTTGTCAATCCTGCACTTGGTCATTTAAACTGCTCTTCTAGTTTTATGGTCATAGGGAAGATGTTCTCTGATGCAGTAATGCAGCGCTGGTCCATTTCCCTGTTTTCACCTTCAGTAAGTGACATAGAGCAGTACTCTAGGCACTGACATTGTAGTAAACACACCTTATATGTGCCATATATATTCCAGGTTGGTTTTTATGATGTTTTCCGAATGGATTTTCATGTAATTTTCAGCTAATATTGCATGTATTCTTTGGATATTCAGTAAGCTTGACAACCTTTATTTGATTTAAGATTTATCTCTACAGAGAGAGATCTTGCCAAAAGACTTCTGCAGAATCTTACAAATCTTGCGGATAGATCAAATCACTTCTTGACCAGTCCTCCTAGTTTGCTCGTATTGTTCAGAAGCAGCCTAGTTATATTTTTGGCAATGAACTAAATATAATAAAAACACAATCCTTAACCGAAACAGCATGTAGCCTTTACTAAAGGCAAAGGGTTTACGGTATTTTTCTTTATTTCATCCTGTGACTTTGAGCTCTAACATGAAGAAAGTGGCTATTGTTGGAGTAACAGAATTATTGAGGAAATTCTTAGAACCATCTGTATCCTTGTACTCAACACCTTTAGTGAAAAATATTGCCAGAATATTTATTGTTGATGTTCTGGTTTTATTTGTGGTAGGAGAAGAAAAATAGTCTTTAAACATCCATATTCAGTCTGTAGAAGTGAAAATAAATAAACATCTTTTGTGTTTTGTCGTTGTCATTATTTGCTACTGATTTTACTTCTTATGCTTTAATGTGCTCCCCCTTCCCTCCCCCCCCCCCCCCCGCCTTTCTGAGCAGGTATTTTCAGGGAGTTTGGTGGCGCAAGATGCGTGCACAACATAGTAAAGTATTCTCAGTGCAGACAGCACGCCTTGATGATCATCCAGCAGTTGGTGTTGTCGCCTAGTGGAGAAGATGATATGGGCACTTTGTTGGGACTGATGCACTCGGCTCCACCTACGGAACTGCAGCTGAAAACGGACATCTTAAGGGTAAATGAAGTACTGCTCAGGACTCTTGCTTCTAAGCCACTCTTTCACAAGAGAAAGCACCAAGAAGGGGTTTGGATTGGATGAATGGTATTTAGCTCATGAATGTAGATTGTCTCTGGAGTTGAAATGTGTACATTCGATGCATGGTTTTTATTTTCTTCCATCTGTCCATGGCAGGTTTCAGAATCCTCAGTGAAGTCTAGTGAGTGAGAATGTGTTTTTAACATCATCGTTTGTAATCAGCCTCGGTGGATAGGAAGTTATGATAATCTTCCTTGGCAGAGTATTCAGTTAAGAATAGTGAGAATACTTGGTGGGAGGGAAGCAAGCTTGTAACACATAAGTTTATTTTCAGTGTTGGCTTGCATTTTTCTGTGACAGACATACTTTATTTTACCAAATGTTAGTTATAAATGCTGAATTAGTTAATGTAAATGTAAACCGTGGTGACTGTGGTAGAAGATAAAACTGAAGAACTTACTTGCTTAAGCAAAATAGTGTAAAGGTAGGAAAGTAAGGCTGCTAGTGGAAGAGGAAGAGAGAACACTGTCATCTGTTTTCTATTGTTTTAGGGGTTTTGGCTGCTAATCTAGACCCACAATTTCTTCTCTGAATAGCTAATATTATTTTTGTTAATTGATATAATACTGTTTTATTTTAGGGTAGAAAAGCTGAGACAAGTAGTAATAAGTACATGAACCTTAACAGAGAGAACTGTGAGACATCTGGTTTCGTCTCTGTCAAAAAGAGCTGTAATATTTCTCCGGCAGATGAGCAGCTTTGTATTATTCTGAAAGACGGAAAGAAAAGCTAGTAGTAAAATGATTCACTTGACACGTTTTGTCTGTCAAGGTCTTGAGTTGTGAGAGAAGGGGTATTGTAGTTCCACAGGGGATTTAACATCCAAAGTCAGGGTTTCTGTCCTTTGTCCATCCTGTTGTATTTGGTTTTGTCAGTGCTGTCTTCAGAAGTTTTGGTTATGGAACTGGGCGATGAGTGGATTGAGAGCAGCCCTACAGAGAAGGACTTGGGGGTGTTGGTGGATGAAAAACTGAGTATGAGCCAGCAATGTGTGCTCGCAGCGCAGAAGGCCAGTGGCATCGTGGGCTGCATCAGAAGAAACGTGGCCAGGTCAAGGGAGGTGATTGTCCCCCTCTAGTCTGCTCTTGTGAGAGTACTGGGATACTGTGTCCAGCTCTAGCATCCCGAGCATAAGAAGGAGCTGTTGAAGCGAGTTCAGAGGAGGCCACGAAGATGATCAGGGGGCTGGAGCACCTCCCCTATGAGGACAGCCTGAGAGAGCTGGGGCTGTTCAGCCTGGAGAAGAGAAGGCTCTGGGGAGCGGCCTTCCAGTACCTGAAGGGGGCCTATAGGAAGCCTGGGAAGGACTTTTAATAGGGGCATGTGGTGACAGGACAAGGGGCAATGGTTTTAAAATAGAGCAGGGTAGATTTAGATGAGACATTAAGAAGAATTACTGTGAGGGTGGTGAGACACTGGAACAGGTGTCCCAGAGAAGCTGTGGATACCTCACCCTGGAAGTGTTCAAGGCCAGGCTGGATGGGGCTTTGAGCAACCTGGTCTCCTGGGAGGTGTCCCTCCCAGGACAGGGAGGGGAATTGGAACCTGGTGATCTCTTAAGGTCTCTTCCAACCAAACCATTCTATGATTCTAACTGACAGCCCAGAATGGTGCAGTCTTTTACTGTTCATCAAGGTTTGGCAGGAAGTGAGATCCTGCCTTCAAAGGAATGACAGTCTATTTCATTACCCATCTTCTGAGGGCTTAAAAAAAATTAATGAAAATAATTAAGAAAAGTATTCTTCTGCGGAAGTAGAGTCTAGTCATGAAAGTTTGCCCACACCTCCT
The DNA here is from genome assembly GCA_020746105.1 of Trogon surrucura. Taxonomy (NCBI): domain Eukaryota; kingdom Metazoa; phylum Chordata; class Aves; order Trogoniformes; family Trogonidae; genus Trogon; species Trogon surrucura. The sequence continues at coordinate 16,178,946 of CM036620.1, forward strand.
AAGCCTATTTTTTTGTATCAATAGTATTTTTCAGTTATTTGTGATGCTTTGTGTAGAGGGACTTTTTCTTGTATATTCCATATTCACCTGTGAGTCAAACTTCCCACAACAGTTGTTATTCTGAGATTATAAAGGAAGGCTAAAACTAAGTGGGTTTTGGGGACTAATTCTTTGCTTGCTGTTGTTATCTTTCAGTGCTGTTGTGGTCTTGTAGCTGCCAGGCACTTATGCATCATAGATTTCTAGGAGACCTTGTTAGGGTGCTCCAGGGTTTAGACTTTTCATTGCTACAGACAGTTTTTGGCCCATTCCTGTTTGGAATTCTTTGTGAAGTATGATCGCAGAGTAGATTCCTTTCCAGTAGCTGTATTGCCTGCCTTATCACTAAGGGAATTACCTGGGCATTTGGAGTTCCATTCTAGGCTTGGTCAAGTCTTTTCAGTTGGCAGGATTGTTTATCTCCTTAATTTCTTATTTCCAAATTAGGGGCAATGCTTTACTGTTTCCCCCACTCTTTTCATTTTGTAAGCTTTTGAAGATAGGGACTCCTGCAGTACAAAGAAGATCTTTGGAGACTTGAGGCATTACCAAATCGACATGAGGATTTTGTTGGCATATCAAACAGAAATGCTCCTACCTTTTTTTTCAAGCTGTTTGTAATGCTGCCACTTTTTCGTTCTTTGTTTTGATTGTTTGTTTTGTCCGTAGGCCCTACTCTCCGTGCTGAGAGAAAGTCACCGCACAAGAACTGTTTTCAGAAAAGTTGGTGGATTTGTGTATGTCACATCTTTACTCGTTGCTATGGAAAGATCTTTGTGCTCACCACCTAAGAATGGCTGGGAGAAAGTAAACCAGAATCAAGTGTTTGAACTGCTTCACACTGTGTTCTGCACATTGACTGCAGCAATGCGCTACGAGCCGGCCAACTCTCATTTCTTCAAAACAGAGATCCAGTATGAAAAACTGGCAGATGCTGTTCGATTACTTGGCTGCTTCTCAGACTTGAGAAAAATAAGTCCCTTGAATGTCTTCCCTTCGAATACACAACTATTTCAAAGACTCCTGGAGGATGACCTAATATCCCTGGATTCTGTGTCACCTACACTAAGACACTGCAGCAAACTTTTTATTTACCTCTACAAAGTAGCAACAGATTCTTTCGACAGGTATGAATTTTATTGCTTTTTTTTTTTCCTTCCCCTCACCCCCCCCCTTTCTTTTTTTTCCCCCTCTTCCTGTGTCCTACCTGCCGTCTCTGCCTTGGTGTGCCCCCAAATAGTTTTCTTCAAATAAGTTAATTGAAAGTGTTTGTGTTTTTTCTGTTCTATTTCTTTGTTCCTTTACACCAGTGAGAGGAATTTAAGGTGTCAAAATCTGAGCAAATATTGACTTAACTTGCTGGTGTTCTCCAGGGTATGCAGTGTTCTCTCTGATGTTGAATGTTTTTGTCGTGGCAGCAATTAAGATGTCAGTTTATGGTTATATTTATCATGTTGAAGCAACCTGTTGGTTGCTTTATCATACAGAACTACTAGGCTTTTATGGTTTTATTAAGCCAAATAGAAAATGTTTGTTGAATGTCACAGCTTAACTTAATGTTTCCTTTGATACTGGACTTCAAAAGAATTAGATAATATCATGGCAAATTTAGGATCATTGACTCATTTTGGTTGGAAGAAAGCTTTAACATCAAGTCCAATGCAGCACTGCCAAGTCCACCACAAACCATGTCCCCAGGTGCCACATCTACACATCTTCTGAACACCTCCAGGGATAGTGGCTCATCTACTTTCCTGGGCAACCTGTTCCAATGCGTGACAACCCTTTCAGTGAAGAAATTTTTCTTAATATCCTATGTAAACTTCCCCTGGGGCAAATCAAGGCCATTTCTTCTTGTCTTATCACTTGTTACATGGGAGGAGAGACTGACCCCCACCTTGCTACGACCTCCTTTCAGGTAGTTGTAGAGAGTGATAAGGTCTCCTCTGAGTCTCCTTTGCTCCCTAATAAACACATCTAGACTGAACATCTTGTTGCAGATGGATTGACATGTTCTTTAAAGTTCTAGGTAGTCTGTAAATTACCGGGTTTTAAGTTTAACTGGGAGACATCCTCAGAGTTGAACAACTAGAATTTAAATTATACTTGAAATTTGAACTGAAAATGTGTGTCTTCAAGTTAATAGAAAGTGACAACAAAACTTACTGAAGTATGTGTTGAAGATGGGCTTGTCTTAAAATAGTTCTTGTCCATAATGTAAGGTACAAAAAAAGTAAACCATAGACCTAAGCTTCATATCTGGAATATCAGGCCTTGGAGCTTCTGCACCACAGCTATTTAATGCATGTGACCCTGTTTTCATAAGATGGGCCAGCTCGTTAGTCAAACCCAGGGTCTGAGTTTCCAAGTGTTGAAGGTATGGCTATGTATGTTGACATATTAATAGAGCTGCCAGTTGGTCGGACTTTGTTAAACTAAATGACTAGTAAATTACAAGCTTTATGGTTTTGTTAATGAACGTTTGGCCTCCAAAGCAGCAAATCTTAATACTTTTCTCTTTTTTTTTTAAAAAAAACAAACAAAAAAAAAACTAACAAACCAATAAAAAAACACCCAGAAAACGAAAATCAAAGTACAGAAATCAATTTACCTGATCTGATTTTAAAGTATTATTAAAGCATTCAGATAGGGGGAGGAAAATGTCTATTAAGAATGTGTTGCATGTACTGTAGAAGTTATAACACTGCCTAACATTGGAGTATGAGGAACCAGTGGGGTAAGTAAATTCCATGGTGTTGTTGCATAAGCTACCTCATTAAGTTCCTTTTTTTTTTTTCTGTCATCTTCACTGACTGCATTCTTCCTTCTTTCTTGAGTTTTCTAATCATCATTCTTTGTAAAGCTCCTGTTTTGTTTCTTACCCACATTGGTTGTACTTCATTTGCTGAGCTTTTACTGTCTCCTCTCAATTTTCACTGTTTAACACTGGGTGAAGTTCTGTTTTGCCAGTGTGGTCCTATCAGTAAACCTCTGCGGAGTAATGAGCAAGCAATGCAAGAGTCGTGCCGTAAACCAGGTGCACCCTTTCCATGTTCACTTTGTTTACCTCGTGTGTGTTCTTCAGTAGTGTCCCTTGTCATCCGTGTTGTTTCTGACGAACGGATCCTCGTAACAATTTTATTGACACTTTTTGTAGAACTAACAAGCTTACGGTCTCTGGTTTCTTCTCTAACCTCTCTGTCCTACCCATGTCTGTTTTGTCTGTAGTCGTGCAGAACAGATCCCTCCTTGCCTGACAAATGAGACTTCTCTCCCCTCTCCCTGGGGTACACCAGCTTTGTCCAGGAAAAGGTACTGACACTTCAAAGAGAAGCTGATCTTGCTTTTGATTTTTCTCTCACTGTTGTGTTTCTTCGATTTTGGGTTGTTTTGGTTTTTTTGCTCAAGTTGGTATTTTTTTCTGAGGTGTGCATTTTCACTTGTGCGTTTACTAGATAAAACAAATGTAAAGGTATGTTTCATGGTGAATCCTAGATAGTGATGCTAATGGATGAAATTAGAGATGTCCGCAGACTCCTAAAGCAATTAAAGTTCATGATTCAAAACCAAATAAGGTCTAATATAAGGAATAGTCTAAAAGAGATGCAAATGACACTGTCAGGAGAAGTTCGGACTATACGACTAGATCAATTAGTAAGACAGGATTTCTTTTGAGTAATTTTTCAAGAAAAGGTACTTTCACTAGAAAGGTGGATGGCTTGTTAGGGTGCTCATTTGTTAGTAGTTGCACAGAATAAAAAATAAAGAATGAATGCGTCAGTACTTTACTACCACATAATGTAGAAGCATGCTAAATTGAAAGGTTTGTAAAGAAAGGGCAGGTGGCACAATTCAGAAATCCTAGCACCCACTTTCCCTCCCAAGCTACTACTGTCTGGTCAATTAGTTTTTTCTTTTTAAAGAAGAAAGTTTGATGATTCAGGAATGATATAACTTTTACAGGCTTGTGCAAATGATGAAATGGAGGTATTTCCTGGATCTCCCAGGGAAGGTGGCAGCCATTCATTTTCCGAAGATGCAGATTAGGCAGCAAATTTGCTTCCAAAGCCTAAAAAGACATTTGAAAAAACGTGGGTTATCTAAGGTGCAGGTGCCTTGTGTGGAAGATACAGTCAGGTCATTCTTTCTCGGTGTACAGCTTAAAACATGCCATCAAGTTTCATGTTTGGAATGTAAAGTATTTTGCAAAAGGAAGCAACCAAAGCTGTTTTTGGAAACTGCTTTGGAAGGAAATGTTTGTACCTGAGCAGGTTGAGTAAAGAGAAGCCTTTTTCTGTTTTGCTGAGTGACATTACCCAAGCCATGCCTGGGTATCGGACAAGTTGACTTGGGCAAGGCCACTTCCCCAATAATCCAGAACTAATTAGATTGTCATATCCTTCTTTTTTTTTTTTTTTAAATAACACTTGAGACATTTAGGAGCAAACATAGCAGTTGCAGTTCACAGAGGAGAACCTTAGCTACAACTCCTTCCCTCTCATCTACTCTGAAAAAAACTTGAGAGAAAACAATGTTTCCTGTAGAGAGTGCTTACTTTTTACAGCTTTGGCCATGATATTAACCCTCTAGCGCTGTGGGTTGCCCTTTCCTTTACTATATTTTGCCGTTCTCCCAGGGGTAACTGGCATGGCTGCTCAGGTTCACCAAATTACTCAAACACACAGGTATGCAAAGTCTTGCAGCAGAACACATGCAATGCCTGCCAGACAAAATCACAGAATCACAGAATGTCAGGGACTGGAAGGGACCTCGAAAGATCATCAAGTCCAGTCCCCCTGCCAGAGCAGGAATGCCTCGATTATGCTACACAGGAACGTGTCCAGGCAGGTCTTGAATCTCTCCAGAGAAGGAGACTCCACAACCTCGACAGGAGCTAATTCCACAGTGTAATGAGTAAAAGAGTGCCAGATAGGTAGTAGATCCAGCCTGGCAATTAGAATATAAATGTATACGAATAGATATATTAGGGTTCCTTTGTACTGGAAATGCAAGCAGCTATTTGAAAACTGTTGTGGTATAAGGTGAGGTAAAGATAGTTGAAAAAGTCAGTATCCCTGTGAGGTGCTTTGGGCACTTCAGTAAGCACCAGTATGGTGATGGGGGCACCTGCTGAGGTAAAGGAGTGTGGTTTTGACATGGATCTTCGCAAACAAAAAAGGCCTTTGGGTAATAGCAAGCTCTGTAAGACTCAAAATAAATGACCATGGTGGCCTGGGTGACTTTCCAGAACCTTTCTGTGTAAAAGGGTGTTTTCAAGTAAAAAAAAAAAAAAAAAAAAAGGACAGGGCTGAGCTCTTCAAAAGGTCTGTTTGAGCAGCTGTCTGCTTTCTCACGGTTGTTCAGCCTCATGTTTGTAATTCCTAGTGAATTCAGTGACAGTAGCTGAGATCTTCTGACTTTGAAAAATAAGCAACTTTGGGGTTTGTAGTCCAATACTATTTGATTTTCTTTTTTTCCTCTTTTTAAATGTCAGACGCAGTCAGATTCTGTTGAAAGTTGACTCTTGGGAGAGAAGTGTTTGCTCTTCTCTCATTGTTCTCTGTCTCTTTTACTTTGCTTCCCTGGGATCTCCCTTGTTGCTGTGGCCTGATTTTTCTGCCTTTTGACTCATAAGACAGGTGCCTGAGGGAGAGCCCTGTGCTGTTTGCTCTTCTAAGAGCAAGCAGGCACTGTGCACACAAATAATTCTTATAAACAAAAATAGTACAGGTCTGGTTTTGATGCATGTAGTCTACAATGGTTCTGGATACATAGATATGCTAATATTCCCTTTCAAATAGGTCTGTCATTTCTCCGAGCTGTGTTTCCCTGAGGAGCGATGCCCTCCAAGTGTTACCTTTTCTGTAAACAGAGTAGGTGGGACTCCTCCAGCACTGGGGTGATGATGCACAGCTGTCTTCCCTGGTACCTGGAGTGCCTTGTTCTTCTGCCCCTCTTGTATAATTTGTATCAAGATCTACAGCCAGGTGTTCAATTGCTGTAAATTTTGGCAGAAAAAGCTTAATTAGACAGGACAGTCTCGTATTTTATTTTATTTTTTTCTTGGAGGGCCTCACAGAGTGAGGTAAAGAATAGTGTGTCACTTTGATACTAAAATACTTTTCGCCTTTCCCCCCAAAAAACAAGTTTGGCTGATGATCACTTTTGGGGACTGATATGTGGAGGGCTTATCTACAATAAATCTTACTTCTTTCCAGATGAAAATGGTATTATAGTTCTCATCAAGAGTTGTACTTCATTGTATAATTTTATCTCGAATTTTTCTTCAGTTTTATTTCTTGTTATATTAGACAGATCTGTGTGTCATCTTCAGTACACTGCCTTTTTCCACTGTCCACTTCTCCTTTAAAGAGATTATATCAAGAATGTCTAAGCGTGGCTAAAGTAATGTCTTGCAGTTTCTGCACCAACCTATAGACCTGTAACAGTGGACGAATACTTTCACAGGATTTTGTAGGATCTATTTTCTTTTCCTTGCCTAGAGAAATCTTTTTGAACTGTTCGGTTTTTTTTTTCCTCTCACTGTTTTTGGTACAAGTATTTACTCTTTATATAGAAAAAGTAAATGTGGCAGGTATTTTAAAAGTATGTGAAAAACATTCAATAATATATATTTTAATTACTTAGATTGCTAACAGAAAAGCGAATTGCCTAGTTTTGACTCTATCCCCTTTTCAGTTTATTGTATGTAAAATTAAAGCCCAGGTTTTTTGAGGCCAGGATCACGTGCTTGTTTGTGTATCATGCTGAGCAATGGCCTGGGTTTTTATAATGCTCTCCCTGCACTGCCTCTTTACAACCTCACAGTTCACCTAATAAGGTGAATGCAATAGTGCAGATTGCGGTGCTGAGGGGTAAAATTTGAGCTCAAAAGTGACAGAAGCTTGTTCTTCAAGAATGCCTTAGGCAGCAGAATTTCACTAGACCGAAGACCATTCTCAAATACAAATGGATATTTAGTTTTTTAATTGTATCCTGTAAAGCTTGCGTTGAGATGCTCAGGGTGACATGGGAAAGAAGTAGCAGTTTTCTTCAGGTGAAGAGCAGCGCTGCTTGAATGCGTGAGAAACAGTTGTCCGTGTTGCAGTCTCTGCATTACGGCAGCAGAAAGGACTGAGACATCTCTCTATGACAGTATTACCAGTTGTTCTGCTGTTCTTTAATTCCATTTAGTTTTAAAAGAGACAACGAAGCCTTTCTCTACCTGCCAGATGCTTCAGTGAACCTGCTAGAGAAGCTTAGGAAATTGATGGTTTAGAGTCTGTAAAACCACTACAAAGATCGATTTGGGCAGATTTTTTTCTTAGTGGTTGGCTACAGTAGAATTGCCATACTGCTTCATGTTTCCTGTAAGTATTAGCTAATGAGTAAAGCATCAGTGATTTCAAATTTCTTAAAAATTCTCTCTTTTAAAAAGAGCTCTTGGATTGTTAAGGTGCTGAGTTGTTGGTGTTGATCTGCCATGAGCCTTTTCTCTAGGACACTGTTGCTGGAACATTATTTATCCAGCCTGGTTTTCAGCCAGCATGAGAAAATTGTGCTCTCATTCGTGTCCTGTCTTAGGCAAAACATTCCATTGCCTCAGCCTTCTCCCACAAATGACATTTCTTGGGGGGGGAGGGGGGATGTGTTCGAGGTGCAACCTTCAGCGTGTTTATGACAGAATTGCCCTTGCAGTCTTCCTCATCTACAATCTCTGTTCTGTTTTTCCCGGGAGAAAAGCTTTACTAGTTGGAACTGACTAACAGGTGAGGCACAGTGAATTTCTAAGTGTTATTTCTCTTGGAGTTAGGGGTTAGGTAAAACTCTGTCACTGAGAACAGCAGAGAGGAAATGCCTCTTTCAAGTGGTTTGAATAGGAGGAGACACATTTTCAGCTGCATTCACTTCTCATAAAATGAAGAGCAATATTTGACCTTCAAGAAAAAATTTTATGTAGAGTTTGTTTTCTTCTTACAGATAAACATCTATGATAAAGACTGTGAAAATATGAGTTGGTTTGGTTGGATAGTGTTTTTTGGCTGTGTTTTTTTTTTTGTGGTGAGCGTGAGCCTTTTGAACTATCTTTTTTTTGAGCTATCTTTTTCTTCTGAAGTACCATCTTGAAAGCATATGTTCAGTAAGCTGCTCCTGCTGTTTGTGTGTTGAATCTTGTGCTGAAAGAAAAGCGGCATCAAGCTGATACCTTCAAGAGTTTCAATGAGAAAAGCGTCTACAGCTCTCAGCACACAATTGCTTCAATGTCAGTGTGTCAAAGCCTTTCTTCCCTGGATCAGACTAAAGCAGCTTAATACAAAACTAAATTGCGGTAGCATCATGTAAAGACTGAGAGTATACAGCCTGCTGGCATGAGTGTGCACCGAGATCAGCTTTCTGTTCCTGTAGGTTAATTAGATGTTGCTGAGGGTTTTGTGATAGCGCATTTTGTAATCAGTTGTTAATGAAGAGGAAATGGGGAGAAACATATTCAAAGCTGAATTCATCCCACAGAACAGGAGCAGTGGTAGTTTGCAAGCTGCTATCGCTGTGGCCTGCCACACAACTAGAATGAAAAGAGGGAGGCAGTAAAGACAACCTTTAAGTTCTTCAGACTGCATAGCAGCTGGATAGAGGACCTCTGAGTTGTAGTATAGCTGAGACATTTAAACCCTTCCAGGCTGTCTTTGGGGAAACACATCTGACAGGTTTGAGAAGAGGAAAGCATTTGGTCTGAGGGAGGAGAAAGGAGAGGGCATTAACATCTATAGACCAGTTCAACTTTACTGTTCTTTGAAAAATGCAAAGTTCATAATAGATGGGTGTTGTAACCCTGGGATGTTTTCTGTCCTACAGGCACGCATATCACTCTGTTTCAACACCTCCTGTTTGCCCTCAGAAAAACATAGCTGATACGAAACTCCAAACAGGACCCACAGCTGTACAAACCTCTGATGCAGTCATTATCCATCCTGGTGCTATGCTCGCAATGCTGGACCTTCTGGCCTCTGTTGGATCAGCTACACATCCAGAGGTAGGGAAAAAAAAAATCTGCTGTCTTAAGGTTTGAGAGTGACTGGGAAAAAAGCTGACTGTGGGAAATTAGAGAAGTGATTATGTCTTCTTGTTTTGTGTGAGAAACTAACACATTTCGCAGACTGACTGAGTCAACTGGTGATGTAGAGGTCTGACAGAAATTTTCTATTTTATTGCCTTTGATTTGTTTGTCTCTTTCGAACTCCTGGCAGCAATGTAATTTTAAAGAAGTGCCTGAAGTGACCATCAGGTAAGTTTCCAAGTGCAGTGATTTTCTCTGATGTATCGGTTGTTGATACATAGTATGAGGAGGAGGCAGGATTGGACATTGTAACTCTGTGTTCATGTGATGTTTGAAAGAGCTGGAGTGTGTTCTAGTTGCAAAATTGTACTATCTGCTTTGTACAATTTGCAAAACAAAGTCACCTGGTGGTTTGTATACGAAGGATTTGCTAGACAATTTTTAAAGTCACTTGAGTATTTTTGTTTGAGGTGTCTTTCACTGAAAAGCACTGAAGAAAAGAAAGTTCCACAAGCTTGCAAGAACTAGTAGACTTGATTCCCCTTTCTTGTTCTCTACCAGTGAACCAGTGATAGGTGTGGTGATTTCCTGTCTTCAGGATGTTAATCTGGCAGTGTCGTGGTTTGACCCTGGCCGGCGGCCAGGTACCCGCAGAGCCGCTCTCTCACTCCCTCTTCACTGCTAAACAGGGGGAGAAAATATTTCCAAGGGTTCAGGGTTTGAGATAAGGACAGGGAGATCGCTCTCATTTACCGTGCCGGGCAAAACAGACTCATTTTTTTGGGAAATAAGGTACATTTATTAAAAGAACTAATCAGAGAGGAGTAGTGGGAAGTAAGAAAGAGCAAACAGATCTTAACAAACAGAACACCTTCCCCCATCCCTCCTTCTTCCCGGGCTCAACATCAATCCTGGTTTCTCTCCACCTCCTCTCCCCGAGCGACGCAGGGGGACAAGGAATGGGGGTTACGGTCAGTTCATCCGACGTTGGTTTCACCGCTTCTTTACTCCGGGGGAGGACTCTTCACTCTTCCCCAGGGCCACTGTGGGGTCCCTCTCCCAGGAGACAAGCTTCACGCTCTCTTCTCCGGCATGAGTCGTCCCACAAAGGGCAATTCATCAAAAACTGCCCAATGGGAGACACCTCACGAGGGGCAGCTCACCCCTCGTGAGTCTGAGGTGCAGTCCTTCAGGGGAATCTGCTCCAACATGAGCCGCCAGCAGCATCCCAAAAGTCCCACCGGCCAACCTGCTCCAGCGTGGGCATTCCCCTCTTCCACGGGCTACAGGTTCCGGCAGCGACTTGCTCTGATGTGGGCTTCCCACGGGCTACAGTCCCCTTTCAGGCATCCACCCACACGGCGTGGAGTCCTCGATGGACATCTACGTGGTTATCCTCATGGTGGACATCTGCACCTCGCCCATGGGCTGCAGGGGGACAACCTGCTTCACCATGGTCTTCACCACAGACCCGGGGGACTCTCTCTACTCTGGCGCCTGGAGCTCATCCTCCCCCCCGCCTCCTTCTTCACTGACCTTGGTGTCTGCACAGATTCTCACTCCTCCATCTCTGTGCCAGCTGTTATGGCGCAGTTCTTTTCCCCGTTCTTAAATATTTTTTTCACAGAGGCGTTCCTGTGCTATCACTTTACTGATAGGCTCAGCCTTGGCCAGCGGCAGGTCCCTCTTTGGAGCCGGCTGGCATTGGCTCTATCAAACTTGGGGAGCTTCTGGCAGCTTCTTGCTGAAGCCACCCTGCAGCTCCCCCCCTGCCGCCAAAATCCGGCCAGGCCAAACCAAAACAGGCAGTTACGTTGCAAATATCTTAGATTTCAGAGAGATGGTGATGGCTAGCAGAATGAAGCCCCCGTAATCCAAGGGGAAATGTTTAGCAATGTGCCGCACAATGTAGACACGGACACAAGTCTGTGGGGCCAGATGGAATCCACCCAAGGGTACCGAGAGAGCTGGCAGAAATGCTCACCAAGCCACTTTACATTATTTATCAGCAATCCTAGATGACTGGAGGATAGCAAATGTGATGCTCATCTACAAGAAGGGCCAGAAGGAGGAACCAGAGAACTACATGCCTCTCAATCTAACCTCAATGCTGAGGAACATTATGGACCAGATCATCTTGAGTGTCATCACATGGACCATATAGGAAGACCAAGTGGTCAGGCCCGGTCAGCATGGGTTTATGAAATGCAGATCCGGCTTGACTGTCATGGTTTAGGGCCACCCAGCTGGAAAGTAAATACCATGCAGCTTCTTGCTCATTAATTCTGACCAGTGGGATGGGAAGAAGAAAATGGAACAAAAGGCTTGAGGGTTGACATAAGGGCAGAGAGGGCTCACTCAGTAACCATGGATGAGGGAAAAAAGCATATTGAAGTTGGGGAAAGGATCTGGGGATGTTGATTGACAGCCGGCTGAAGATGAGCCAGCAGTGTGCCCAGGCGGCCAAGAAGGCCAACGGCATCCTGGCCTGCGTCAGGAATAGTGTCGGTAGGAACAGAGAGGTGATGGTTCCTCGTACTTGGCTTTGGTGAGGCCGCACCTCGAGTACTGTGTCCGGTTTTGGGCCCCTCGCTACAAGAGGGACCACCTGGAGGTGCTGGAGAGGGTACAGAGGTGGGGCTACCAAGCCAGTAAAGTGTTTGGAGCATGTGTCCTGTCAGGAACGGGCTGAGGGATCTGGGGCTGCTTAGCCTGGAGAAAAGAAGACTTAGGGAGAGACCTTGTTGCTCTCTACAGCTACCTGAAAGGAGGTTGTCGTGAAGTGGGGGTCGCCATGTTGTCCCTGGTGGCAAGGGACAGGACAAGGAGAAATGGCCTTAAGTTGCGCCAGGGCAGTTTCAGGCTGGATATTCGGAAGAATTTCTTTACCGAAAGGGTTGTCAGGCATTGGAAAGCCTGCCCAGGGAGGGTGGGTCCGTCACCGTCCCCGAGGAGCTAAGAGAGGGGTAGGGTGTTGTGCTTAGGACGTGGTTTAGTGTGTTGGATAGGGCTAGGACAAAGGTTGGACTCGATGATGTTGAAGGGTCTCTTCCGACCACAACTGCTCTATGATTCTGTGATACCACGATTTATGATTCTATCTTCTCCCGATTGGCATCCCCCGGACCCTCCTCTTCCTCTCACAAGAGGAAGGGCACCCTGAAGGCCACAGGCCCCTCAGCTGCCACATGGTTCGATAGGGTGCGCTCTGCAGCTATTTGCATGGCCTTGTGACATCACAGATGGCCTGGTGATGTCACGGCTACCTCAGCACGTCCTCTTCTGGGCCCCAGCAGCTGGCTGGCTCATTCGCTGAGCGTCCGGGCCCTCGAACGCCACCATGGCTGGCAGGAGGAGGACCCACCGTGGCACAGCGAGTTGTCGCCCACCTCTGCGTGGGCGACAAGCGGAAAGAGAGAAGCAGTCATATGAGAGGAGGCAGAGGCCCGCTGCCGCCAGTCAGCTACGCGGCAGAGACCGGCCACCCGAAGCGGGAGAGCAGGCTGGTGGCAGCCAGCAGGGAGCAAGTCGTCGCTCACCTCCACGTAGGCGACAAGTGGAGAGGGAGGAGGAGGTATACGATAGGAGGCCGAGGCCGCTGCCGGAAGTCAACTACGCGGCAGAGACGGGCCGCCCGAAGGGGCAGAGCCCACTGGTGGCAGCCAGCGAGGCGGCGGCGGCAGAAGCCCGCATGAAGGTCCGCAGAGACTGCTGGCGTCCTTCAGCTTTGTGCTACCGGCGGCCAGAACTGATCGTGTGGAGCCCATGGACGTGGACCCACCTGGAGATGTGGAGGAGCCGATGGATGTGGATCCACCGGCAGGATGGGTTGCCCTGGCAGCACCAGCCGGTGCCAGGGCTCCCTCTCCCCACCCCCAGCGAAGCGGAGCCGTAAGAGGGCCAGGCCAGGCTAGCTGGGCGGCCTACCCTCCGCGCCTGCTGCCGGCGGGCTCCCCCAGTCCATCTCCTCCCGGCGTCAGCGATGGGGTTGGTTGACGGCCGTGGGTCTTGGGAGCCCTTGCTTTCTCGTCCTCCACCCTCTCCCCTACCCCCAGCCCTTCCGAAAGGGGGGCCATCTCCTGTGCTCTGCGCCTGAGGAAGAGGGGAAGAGGCAACGTGGCTTCCGATGGGCTGCGACGCCGAGAGACGTCCACTCCGAGGGCTACCAAGTGACCTGGCGCCTGGAGGTGGGCTTTCTTCGGCCCCACGACGAGGAGACCTTCCCACGGCAGGGTGCAGAGGAAGCCAGGCCCTCCGTGGCAGCGCAAGAAGGACAGCAGCCGATGGAGATGGCGGAGAGGCAGCCGTTCAGCCCCTGGAGAAGCAGAAAACCGCCGGCCTGCTGGGGGGGAAGTGCCTGGCCTTCAACATCAAGGCCCCTTCGAGATGCTTCATTTGCTCTTTTCAAGACCAGGCAAAACTGACTTTAAATAAAACCAATGGACTGAGAGATTCAGTGCAGATGCGCTTTGCCTCTCTTTCATTTGGTACTTTGGGGACTGCGCCTCTGTTCCCTCCTGTTCTCCCCAACCCATGAAGGACACTGGTGCTGGGGCTGTGGGCTCCACGTGGCTGTGTGCCCAGGCGACCAAGAAAGCCAACAGCATCCTGGCCTATGTCAGGAAGTGTTGTCAGCAGGAGCAGAGAGGAGATCGTTTCCTCTGTACTTGGCTTTGGTGAGGCCGCGCCTCGAGTACTGCGTCTGGTTTTTGGGCCCCTTGCTACAAGAGGGACACTGAGGTGCTGGAGAGGGTACAGAGGTGGGCTACCAAGCCAGTAAAGTGTTTGGAGCATGTGTCAGTCAGGAACGGCTGAGGGATCTGGGGCTGCTTAGCCTGGAGAAAAGAAAGACTTAGGGAGAGACCTTGTTGCTCTCTACAGCTACCTGAAAGGAGGCTGTCGTGAAGTGGGGGTCGGCATGTTGTCCCTGGTGACAAGGATAGGACAAGGAGGAATGGCCTCTTAAGTTGCGCCAGGGGAGTTTCAGTTGGATATTCGGAAGAATTTCTTTACCGAAAAGGGTTGTCAGGCATTGGAAGAGGCCTGCCCAGGGAGGTGGTTCCGTCACCGTCCCCGGAGGAGCTTAAGAGAGGGGTAGGTGTTGTGCTTAGGGACGTGGTTTTAGTGTGTTGATAGGGCTAGGACAAAGGTTGGACTCGATGATGTTGAAGGTCTCTTCCGACCAAAACTGCTCTATGATTCTGTGATACCACGATTTATGATTCTATCTTCTCCGATTGGCATCTCCCCGGACCCTCCTCTTCCTCTCACAAGAGGAAGGGCACCCTGAAGGCCACAGGCCCCTCAGCTGCCACATGGTTCGATAGGGTGCGCTCTGCAGCTATTTGCATGGCCTTGTGACATCACAGTGGCCTGGTGATGTCACGGCTACCTCAGCACGTCCTCTTCTGGGCCCCAGCAGCTGGCTGGCTCATTCGCTGAGCGTCCGGGGCCCTCGAACGCCACCATGGCTGGCAGGAGGAGGACCCACCGTGGCACAGCGAGTTGTCGCCCACCTCTGCGTGGCGACAAACGGAAAGGAGAGAAGCAGTCATATGAGAGGAGGCAGAGGCCGCTGCCGCCAGTCAGCTACGCGGCAGAGACCGGCCACCCGAAGCGGGAGAGCAAGGCTGGTGGCAGCCAGCAGAGCAAGTCGTCGCTCACCTCCACGTAGGCGACAAGTGGAGAGGGAGGAGGAGGTATACGATAGGAGGGCCGAGGCCGCTGCCTGGAAGTCAACTACGCGGCAGAGACGGGCCGCCCGAAGGGGCAGAGCCCACTGTGGCAGCCAGCGAGGCGGCGGCGGCAGAAGCCGCCATGAAGTCGCAGAGACTGCTGGCGTCCTTCAGCTTTGTGCTACCGGCGGCCAGAACTGATCGTGTGGAGCCCATGGACGGTGGACCCACCTGGAGATGTGGAGGAGCCGATGGATGTGGATCCACCGGCAGGATGGGTGCCCTGGCAGCACCAGCCGGTGCCAGGGCTCCCTCCCCACCCCCAGCGAAGCGAGCCGTAAGAGGGCCAGGGCCAGGCTAGCTGGGGCGGCCTACCCTCCGCGCCTGCTGCCGGCGGGCTCCCCCAGTCCATCTCCCCGGCGTCAGCGATGGGGTTGGTTGACGGCCGTGGGTCCTTGGGAGCCCTTGCTTCTCGTCCTCCACCCTCTCCCCTACCCCCAGCCCTTCCGAAAGGGGGCCATCTCCTGTGCTCTGCGCCTGAGGAAGAGGGGAAGAGGCAACGTGGCTTCCGATGGGCTGCGACGCCGAGAGACGTCCACTCCGAGGGCTACCAAGTGACCTGGCGCCTGGAGGTGGGCTTTCTTCGGCCCCACGACGAGGAGACCTTCCCACGGCAGGGTGCAGAGGAAGCCAGGCCCTCCGTGGCAGCGCAAGAAGGACAGCAGCCGATGGAGATGGCGGAGAGGCAGCACCGTTCAGGCCCCTGGAGAAGCAGAAAAACCGCCGGCCTGCTGGGGGGAAAGTGCTGGCCTTCAACATCAAGGCCCCTTCGAGATGCTTCATTGCTCTTTTCAAGACCAGGCAAAACTGACTTTAAATAAAAACCATTGGACTGAGAATTCAGTGCAGATGCGCTTTGCCTCTCTTTCATTTGGTACTTTGGGGACTGCGCCTCTGTTCCCTCCTGTTCTCCCCAGCCCATGAAGGGACACTGGTGCTGGGGCTGTGGGCTCCCGTGGCTGTGTGCCCAGGCGACCAAGAAAGC